>CAIGQQ010006766.1:3822523-3897263 GCA_903798035.1 Danio albolineatus
GATGGATGGATAGACTGACAGATAGATGGACAGACAGACAGACAAATATACAGATAGATAGATAGATAGACAGAAAGACAGACGGACAGACAGACAAGACAGACAGGCAGACAAATAGACAGACAGATGAATAGACAGACAAGACCCTTTTTGGGTAGTAAATTGTAGACGTGAAGACTTGACGTGTGGTTTCAGTATCTGATTGGGTCTGGTTAGTGCTAACTAGCTGATTAGAGAGAGACAGCAGAGGGCCAGTGAGGCACAGATGCTCAGTGTCTATGGAATAACCCTCTCAATTACTGCATGGCCAAATTGAAACGGATCCCGATTTAACTCTCTTTCCAATACACCTCACGGCAGCTTTCCCAGTCCGTCTATCTCTCTCTCTCTCTCTCTCTCTCCAGCGACGGAGCTCTCTGAGCAGCATGTCCAGATAGGCTGCCAGACGCAGCGGGGAGACCATCGATTCTCAATAACATCACTAATGACTGCACACTGCCTGACGCACGCTGCCATTACTTGAGGTGAGGGCCGGGACCGAGGGCAGGCCGAGCGTGGCATGCCAGATGGAGCCAGTTAGGGATGGTTATGAGGATGAATTGTTTGTCAGTTGGGGAGAAGAAAGACAGAGAGAGCAGAAGAACGAAATCACAAGTCACAAAGACAGACACAAATAGAGAGACTAGGTCAATACTAGAGGGACAGTAAAGCTCAGGTCATCTTATTTGCTGGACAGACAACCTGTGGTCTTTGCTTTTTCACTTTCGTTTACTTCTTCTTCCTTGCCTTCTTGATCCATCCCTCATTAGCAGGCGTCACTCCCATTAATGAGTCCAGACCGCAGGTCAATACGGCACTAGCCTCCGAGTCAATACCAGTTACCTGCAACACAAACACTCAAAAGCTGCACTTGCAGAAAATCAATACAGTGTTGCAGACTCGTCCCATCACTGCTCAGCCTACTCTGTACAGCACAGCTGACATAAACATTCTCTCCTGTGAAAACATAGGAAATAATGGCTGTGGAGAATCAGGAGTTCAGCCTGCTAATGCAGTGACAATTTCATTTGCATCTCCTCCTGACTCTTACATTAAATCTCGTCTTGTTCGGTTGACAATAATTTGGCTCACAATAATTGTGAATGTCGAACCTAAGTCAATAGAACATTGTTCTGTTTGAAGTAAATGAACGTTCTTAAAGTACATACAAAAAAAATAGTTTTAAATGTGTATCATGGTATTTGTTGAACTTATACACATACACACTCATCGGCCACTTTATTAGGTACACCTGTCTAACTGTTCGTTAATGCAAACTTCTAATCAGTCAATCACAGGGCAGCAACTCCGTGCATTTAGGCTTGTAGACATGGTCAAGACGATGTGCTGCAGTTCAAACTGAGCATCAGAATGGGGAAGAAAGGTGATTTATGTGACTTTGAATGTGGCATGGGTGTTGGTGAGTATTTCAGAAACTACTGATCTACTCGGATTTTCAAGCACTACTATCTCTAGTTTACAGAGAATGGTCCGAAAAAGAGAAAATATGGTTCTAGTTGATAGAAAGGCAACAGTAACTCAAACGACCACTCGTTACACAACGAGGTGGGCAGAAGAGCATCTCTGAATGCACAAAACGTCCAACCTTGAGGTGGATGGGTTACAGCAGCAGACCACACCGGATGCCACTCCTGTCAGCTAAGAACAGGAAACTGGGGTTACAATTCGCACAGACTCACCAAAATTGCACAATAGAAGATTGGGAAAAACTTTGCCTGGTCTGATGAATCTCGTTTTCTGCTGTGACATTTGGATGATAGGGTTAGAATTTGGCATCAACAACATGAAAGCATGGATCCATCTTGCCTTTTATCTACGGTTCAGGCTGGTGGTGGTGGTGGTGTAATGGTGTGGGGGATATTTTCTTGGCACACTTTGGGCCCATTAGTACCAATCAAGCATCGAGTCAACGCCACAGCCCACCTGAGTATTATTGCTGACCATGTCCATTTTATGACCACAGTGTATCCATCTTCTGATAGCTACTTCCAGGAGGATAACGTGCCGTCATAAAGCATAAATCATCTCAGACTGGTTTCTTGAACATGGCAATGAGTTCACTGTACTCAAATGGCCTCCACAGTCACCAGATTTCAATCCAATAAAGCACCTTTGGGATGTGGTGGAATGGGAGATTCACATTATGGATGTGCAGCCAAAAAAAATCTGCAGCAGCTGCGTGATGCTATCATGTCAATACGGACCAAAATATCTGAGGAATACTTGTTGAATCTAGGCAGTTCTGAAGGCAAAAGGGGGTGTACGAAAAAAGTGGCTGGTGATTGTATTATGTTAAATGAGACAAATCTCACGAAAAGAGAGAGAGCGGGGGTGTAATCAGGAAAAGTCCACAAGCCGTCCAGGACTCGAACTTAAGGGCGTACTCACATTATGTACAGTTCCCTTGTAAGCACGCTTGTCCCCCTCCCGTCTCCCCTGACGGCCTGCACTCTCATTGCATTCGGGCCCGAGCATGCTTACGTCATCGATGATGCGCTATTCAGTGTAAGAGAAGCGCTCTCTGAGATTTCTTTATATCATTATATAATTTTAGTCGTTTAATATGCAGTGAAACACAGTCAAATATTCCGCCGAACAGATCAGCCACTGCTGACGCTCATAAACAATCATAAAGTACTCGTGCTGCAGGAATTAGAAGGTTTACTAAAGGCGCAGCTGTCATGCAGTGAGGGGTTTGCGTATTTAATAATCTACGACAGTTTGTGTTCATTAAACAGTAAGAATGATTAATAAATCCATATGAAACAGTCCCCAAAAGTCACGTCTCCTATTCAGTTTCGGACTCGGGCGCACTTTGCACTCACACTACAAGCGTACCGCGCCAAAGCCCAAGTGAACCGGGCTCAGGCACACCTCTTCCAACCGGGCCAGGGCCGGCCAACTGTACCGTGCCTGAGCTCGATTCAGCGCACTCGCACTTCTAAAATTATCCGGGAAACAGGCCTGAGCACGGTTCGGATAGCATAGTGTGAGTACGCCCTAAGATGGCCAAAGTGCAATGATCCTATAATAGCCCTTTTCTGGTGATTATGAGGGGTAATAAACTGGCCATGCATGGTAAACTGATTTAGGGCCTGTTTAAACTAATGCGTTTTCGTTTTAAAATGCATAAGTTTTGCTACGGTTACGCCATCCGTCCACACTATGCCGGAGTTTTTGAGTTGTGAAAACAGAGCGTTTTGGAAAAGCTGGAAAGGCCGTTTTCATTCTAAAACGCTGCTGCTCCGTCTCAGTGTGGATGGAGAAAAAACGCACACATCGGAAAACGGAGGCGTGGTTGCTGGACACAGAAATGGGAGCGTTGGGAGAACCAATGTCCGTTTTAGGCGCTATTGTGCAGTTAAACTCTGCCTTTTTTACTACAACAGCTGCATATATTCGCAAGAGGCAAGCTACTGTTCCAGCACTCGCTAATCGCTCGCGTTTGCATCGGCTTAAGCCCCATTTAGACCGCCGGTTTTGGGTTACACCGGGAAGAACCAGCGAGATGCATGCTTCCTGTTTATACTTGAACGCGCATGCCCAGAGTGCGCGAATAGTCACGTGCAGGGGCGCCGCTAAGGGGGGAAGAGTTAGGATGATTCTAAGGGCCCATGAACTCTAGGGGCCCACAGAGATCTGCTTTATAATTAATAACAGTACTATAATGTAATATAAATCATGAATGTATCTCTAAATTTCAAGTAAAACAATTTATTAGAAATAAAAAATAAAAATACGGCTTATATCTGCCCCTCGTGTCTGTCACTGTAAAATTGCACCCCCCCTCTCTTTTCACTGTATGGTTCAGTTCGTCAGTAGCGGGAAGAGAGTTGATGCTTTGAGTGTGATCGTCAGGTAAACTGTCAAAACAGCGATGTCCTCGAGGTTAACATCAGCTGCGTCCCAAATCGCATACTTATGCACTATTCTAGGCCATTTAGTAGTATAAATAGTGTCAGTAGCGCGTTCACACTGAAAACTCTAAATAATAAGTGCAGTTTAATTACCCAGATGATGCACTCTGCATCATTTATGGGTCTCGGCTTATTTATGGGTCTCATTGTAATATAATGTTGTGTCTTATTGATTTTTGCCACTGTTCCACTGTATTGCACATTGTATGAGACACTACTGCAGTAAAGTTATTTAAATAGTGACACATTGGTGTTTTGTGTGTTTAGAAATGTGAAATTTTCAGTAAGTATTTGATTACTGTTCATTTTTTTGTTCTACATTTACATTTGAACAATAACTCATCTGCTAGCTACAGTCATGGCTGTTCTCTTACTAAATAATGATAAGTAGTGGACAAAATCAATAATAAAACGCATAGGTCAGTATAAGTACATTGCAGACAAAGAGTTTAGATAGCTAGCTTGGTAGTAGGGGGCCCATTCTCATATTTTTTCATGGGGCCCAAAATTGCTAGCGGCGCCCCTGGTCACGTGATATACATTTTGCTGGCGTACTGTGGAGGGACATCTGTTAAGAGACTCTGTGTGAAACGCTAGTGTGGACGCGGATTGTTTTCATGCTAAAACGCCGTTTTAAAACTTAAACGCACTAGTGTAAACGGGGCCTTAGATTCTCTGCCTGAGCCCAAGTCCAGACTTGACCCGATATGTCCTGCCACTATCTTCAGGCTAATTTGTTTTTAAGTCATTACTTAATTAGCCCAATTGTGTGGAAAGAACATTGTGATTTGTGTAAAAGGAGAATACAAGGCAAATATTCGTGCCGCAATTATGTTGTGATGCTATTTCAAATATGAAATCTTGTTGGACAAGGTAAACCTGCCCTCAGCCCCAAACTGTTATAACTCAGCAATGTTTTGTTGCTACTTAAGAACCACTTTTCCTGGTACAAAAAAAATGCATACATTCTTCTCACACTTCTTGGTGAGAGAGACCCATTCTTACACTGTTCAGTAAGTCCATACTGTAGACCAGAATTAAACAGCAAACAGGTATGCAGATATAAGGTCCAACCTTTATTCCATACATTTTTAAACCATGAATGCTCATTTTCATTTTTTCACGCCTAAAGCTCTACTTGTTTTGTATACAAGAGTCTAAGAAAAACAACTGCACAACACCACAAGGTCGACAGAAAGAGTCTTTTGCCACCCAAACCATTCCAGTATGTTTGTCAGATGTCCAGGTTTTTTGTGGCTGGAGAACTGTTTACTGCCAAAGCAGTTCTTTTATGACCCGGAAGTAAATAGCGGTTTGTTTCATTGGCTCTTCATCGGACAAATGAATAACAGTTATCCAGGCTCTCATTTCAGAACTCCATTTTGATAACCATCCAATCAGAACTCTCCTAATCCTCTTTGCATAGATTGCATCACCATGACCACACCCCCAACTGAGTCTTCTCCTCTGATTGGACAGCTCCGTCACCATGGTTTTCAACCTGGAAGTGGTTCTGTTTCATTTCAATGTTTTTTAGAAACATTTAAAAAGCCTAACAAATGTACAATGTCATTTCGTTCCAAGTAATATCAACAAGATATTTACAATATCTTTAAACTTTACATAAACCAAACAAGAACATTTTAATACATATTTGTCTGCATATCTCAAAGAAAATCAAGCCAAAAAGAAATTCAAAATGTAACTTTGTACATGGTCAGCACTGAATATTTCCAGGTACCATTGAGCAAATCAGCTGTCAAACAGTGAGATCATACCAATTCAGATATGTACTGTAGACATCCATATTCAGCAGCTCACTAGGATAAATACAGGGCAAGGAACCAACGAAACTTAATGCAAATACATAAAAAAACATGTCTGTACATGAAGGATAGGAAATGTACAAACAAATTTTCCGAATGTCTTTTCACATGAAAAACTGAAAAGGCATTAGATTAATATATTAATATCAAATTTCTGGTTGGTAGTTTGTTTTATGTTTGGAGCTAGCAAGAGCTGAAGCTACCACCTCCTTTTTTTTTACTCCTACTCCAATCGATTAAAAAAGCCAGTTGATGTGCTTGTTTCAAGATACAAATCTTTGTACAAATTACACATAACATATCATTTACTCTACTTTGTGTGAAAATAAGTGCATGTTGCCTGTGTCCAACTTAAGTGAGGCATTTTCCTTCCTAGTGTGTTACCGTGCCTCCACTTCCTTGGGGTTGCGTGATGGTGAGTACTCCCGAGGGTCCTGGGTGGTGATTGGCGTAGTCCGTCTTGGAGATGCCGGTCTGGTAACACCAGAGGGCACCAGAGGTGGAGGGGCACTTAGTGCTGCAGTTGGGGGTGTTCTGTTAAGAAGTCCATTATGTCCTGTTGAAGGGCTAAGCCTTGGGTAAGGCATACCACCGAGGTGTGACATAAATGGTGGCATGTGGGGTAAGTGTCCTTCGATGGGTGATTGATGAAGTTGGTGAAGCCTAGCCCGATCAAGTTCTTCTCGTAAATGCAACCGTTCCCTTTCTTCAGCTTGTTGCCTCAGTCTTTCTTGTTCCCGCCGAACTTCCAGCAGATGTTCGTGGTGAGAGTACTCATGTGGCTCTCGATCCCGATAGGGCCGTTCTGGATCATAGACACCAGGAAAGCGGTGTCCGGGCTCAGTGCGAAGCTGGAAGTCCATGCGCCTCTGCAGGTCAAGGTTTCTGTAAGCTTCTCGAAGAGGATCCCAGGAGAATGCTGGGTGAGGAAGGCGGTCTCGACCTGCTGCAAGAGGACTGACTCCCATAAAAGGTGCCATGCGGGTGCGTTCAAGTGCATTCAGACTTCCCATTTGATGCATGGCACTCAGTGTGAGCGGCAGAGAGTGTGGCATAGGGACTCCATGAATTGACGGAGGGTCACTACAGCGAGGAGATGGTGGAGGAGGCTGATGGGTTAGTGCAGGATGGGGATGAACCATCGGTGTGGTTTGATGAGGAGGAAGAGAGATTTGAGGCTTAGTGGCGGCTTCGGATCCAACCACCATAACATCCTGGTCTTCCTTGTGTTCCTCTTTGATCTTCATGTCATTCTTCACCTTGTGGAGCAGATCCCCTGAGCTGGTTTCCTTCCTATCTCTCTCATTTTCTTTAATCGGTAGCGGTTGTGGAATACCCATCTTGATTCCTGTATCATTAAGGATGTTTTTCGAGTATGGAGAGGGTGACCTGTGAATGGATTTGAGAGAGTCATCTGATGAACGTCTGTCTGTTATCTCTTTCCCTGGAGAACGACTTTCCTTCACTTTAACATCTCCTAAAATGACTGCCTCTCGCTGGCGATCCAACAGTTCTTTTTCAGGTTCACGGTTGCGGTCAGCACTGCCACTGCGATGTCTCCCGGAGTCTGTTGAGTTCTGGCTGTTTGAGCGGATCAGGCTGCTGATCTGGTAGCTAACCGGAGCGGAAGCAGGAGAGGATCGGTTTGAATGCCTATTACGATCTAAAGAGTCTCTGCAACAGGAAAGAAACCATTATTAGTTGATTAGAATGCTTGGAATTTAATAAGATGCTTTGATCATGCAACACCAACCTGTCTTTATCCTTCTCTTCTTTCCCAACTGAAGAGTCCCTTTTTTCTCTCTCCCGTTCTTTTTCTTTCTCGCGCTCCCGTTCCCTCTCTCTGTCATGGCTGTTTGCAGAGCTGCTTCTTTCTGCATCTACAGATTTGGGCCACTGTGGAGGGGTCGGGAAAGATGGGGGTGTCCGGTGCAGCCGATTCCAGGTATCGTGATGAGGACTGCTGAGTCCTGGCAGTCCTGGTCCCTCTTTTGGTCCAAACACACTGTTGGCCCCTGAAATATCAAGAAACATGACATCAGTTTATCAGATCACAGTTCGATTCTATTGGGGTTTTACACACATAAATTGAAAGGTCAATGGGGTGTATTTCTCCTACAAATAGACTGCTTTTGAAGACTTGTCAACAGAACAAACAAATGACCCAGTGAGGTCAAGAGCTATGAAAAGCAGAGCATTCCATAGAGATTCTATTTTAGTCCAATCAATTTCACTAAAAGAAGTCCCGTTCAGCCAATGAAGGAAGAAGGGAGAGGACATGTGATGTGGCGAACCCTCAATCCTACTTTGCGAACAACTAATGAATGCAAGAACAATGTAAAACCAGTTGGGATGTGAGTTTAATTTGGGGTGTAAATTTGGCAAAGCTTTTCTGTGGTAGTGCCTGCCTCCTCCTGTTTCCCTAAACTCTCTTTTGGCATTTGCTGCAAAGCTAAGTGCCTTTCTTTCATTCCCACCTTCTTTTTATTCCCTCTGCACTCTCTGTGGTCTAGAGCTAAGCTGTTCTGCACTGAGTCGAGCTAAAGGCCGGGGGCCAGGGCTTACCGAGGGCTGGGTTGCCTAATCCACCGAAGGCACTGCTTGAAAGGTTGCTGAGGCCGCCAAAGGTACTGGAGCGACTGAATGGATCTGCAAAATGCCAAACAGGGATTAGCGACGCGGGGCCGGAGGTGCCCGACCATTCCAACCGGCTTTTCTCCTACAAGCCAGCTTTGTTTTTGCGTCACTGTTACTGCTGCTATTCTAACTCCCTAAGGGTTGTTTATTTCTCCCTGTAAGACTGTTGGAGAGTGTTCACTGGCTGTGGATTAGGCTTCGAGAGGTGCTGGCATGAAGTGCAATACCTGATTGGAGTACGATTGCTAGGGACACTTTTGAAATGTCCGATGTGGAAAGTGATTAAAAGAAAGCTAGAACAACAACTCATGTGTCTCCCATTTCTTCTAGCAATTTCTTTTCAGTCTACCAAAATCTTCCATCTTCTTACCCCTGGAAATATGCTATGTCTTAAAACTTACCGTGCTAGGGATTGAAGGAGCCTAAATAATTCATGCATTTATTTGTATATTTTATTAAATTAAATACAATACAAACAACCTGTGGCCCATGAAAAAAAAATCTTTTGTTTTCAATGTGGAACATGAATTTACATTCCAGAAGTCTGGAAATGGGTTTATGACTAATCCACAGTGTACTTAAGCAAGCAAGCATTAAGCAAATGCTTTTATCCACAGACATTTACAATTTACTAATTTACATGAGCAATCCCCCCTCGGAGCCACCCAGAGTTAAGTGCTTTGCTCACAGGCACAATAGCGATAAGTTCTTGACTCAGAAACAAGATAACCTGAGACCTGAGCTTTAACCACTAGGCAACACCGCACCCAATTCAGCATTTTACCCATTTTCTTTCCATTTCCTTTGGGCCCCAGGTGTTTATGAACTCAAATTGGATTGACTTGAAAGCGCATGGTGTGAAATCACCATTCAGCATTGAACTCAAATAACATATCTGATAGAAACTGTGGGGGAACTATCTGAATGAGGCAGAGCCCAGTAGAAAGGAACTGATAGTAAACTATAGTTTTATTGTGTTTTCTTATGACATGACAGAATGGCCAGAATGGTCTCTCACCAAAAAAAGTGAAGGGAAATATTTTGCATGGTAAAATAAACAATACAAAATTATATAATCATTCATATATATATATATCTATATGAGATTTGACTTGACATTATACACTGTGGAAGATATTAAGTAATAATAATAATAATAATAATAATAATTAAAAAACCTGTGCTTGTTAACTGAGCTTATCTTGTCTTAAGCTTGTACATTATATTAATTCAAATTAACAAAACATACTAGTTTAAAATAGACCAAACCATTTCAAATCTGGAATGCATGTTGAAAATAGATCTAAGCTTAAAATTGATATTATCTGACCCTCTTGGGAGACACTTTTGAGCTGACTAGTAACTGAATTACCATAAATTAGATATTTATAGCAAGAACAGAATTTTACTTTATAAGGGATAAATTGTCAACCTAAATTTCCAAACTAGATTATGTCTAATTTTAATTACTCTGAAATGTGGAAAGAAGTGCTTTTATAGTTGAATCATAAAGGTATTAAGCACTACCACATATTGAACATATCGCATTTGGGCCATTCTATGCCTCAAATAAAAACTGTAGATGGATACTAAATTTGAAGCACAAACAGACATAGACAAGAACTATTTAAAATGGTGCTTTACTTACACTTACCTGCCAAATGGCTAGGAGGCAGGAAGCCAGCATGGTGAGGAGACGGTCCATAGGGTGAAGCAGCTGGATGTCCCGATCCTATTCAAAAAACGACATCAATTCATTATATAGTCAAAGTGATTGTTGACAACATTAGCTAAATAGTTCAATCATAACCAAAACACTAAAGCCTATATGTAAATGGGCCTACTGTACATGCAGACAAAGTGTTTGGGTAGTGAGCAGTTTTGCTGTAGGGTCTTATTTACACCAGCTATTAAGATGCATATTTCAAATCTCATCAACCTGGATGGTGGCAAATACAGGTATAAACCAGGTCTAAATTGTTTTAAATTTTAAATTGTTTTTCCACCACTTTTAGAGGTAGTTAAAAATGGATTCAATCAGTTTGCTTAGGGCCAAGACACACCACTCCAATGGTGGGGCATTTAGCAGTGTTGGGTGTGCAGTGAGCATCTTTCAGTTTGTTTGGTGTGTTCCACATATCACCTCTCATGTAAGAGTGATCTGATTGGCTGTTCGGTTACGAATCAGAGTGTGAAAATAAAAACAACGCGAAGTACTCAGGTCAAGAAGGAACACAAAGAAGCCAGTTGTAATTTCATTACTTAAAGTTTGTAAACGATATGGTTTGTCAGATTCTCAGACATATTTGCACAGGTGAATCCCTTGGTGGGGAGTGAAAAATATTGTGAAAATGGTATGTAAATACTGCTTTGTTTACATTTGTACAGTACAGCTCCATCCAAAATCGCCTACTACTCAGTAGGTTTGAATTTGAATTGACTACACGACCTTTAGAAAAGTACATTCTATATAGTATGAATGCGAGCAGTATGAATGGAATTTGAAAGTACTACATCTGCCATTTGTCATTATCACGTCACCTACCCGCATCAGTTCACTCACATTCATGATTTCTCTTATGTGGCATCATGGTATAGTGTAGCATCCATTGTATGCATACTTCTGAATCTCGCCGGAAATAGTAGGTCATCCGGGTACCTCCACATACTGTTTTTAGAATTCTATGAATTTGGACATACTACTTGGCTTGCATACTGTTTTAGCATACTATATAGGATGGACTTATGTGAATTCTGGCAGAGCATATGTGTGCAGCACTGGATCCGTTTTCCCTTTAGTGGTATGATAATACAGACTACTGCCACTTGTGGGTATGGAAAGGTACATGCCTGACCAGATTTCTTGCATGACAGGAATACATTTTCTAATAAAACATGTTAGCGTTATGCGTTTTGTTCGAAAATGTATTTTGAACGGGAGCGGGCGGTCTAATAATACAGCGTTTCCAAGTCCCGAAATTATTTCGGAACAGCATAACTGTGATTTCCTCATTCTTACTGAGCATCGGTACAGCCAGTACTCATGACTGTTACACATGCTGAACGCATGACCAGTGCTTTCTGCACATGCTTTTTTTTCCACACAGTCTGTGTGTGCATACATGTGCCCGGTTCTCAGAGTGGGATTTACCAACATGGGAGAGCAAAGTGAAGATGCGGTTTACTGTTAGGAAACCCACATCAGGCAAGTCGGATGCATGGGAATCTTCAAAACTGATTTTTAGTTTACAATCCTTGCACAATTTACAGTTTTATCTTGAGTTTTATCTTTGGTAGTACCCAATTTAAATGTGAGATTTTGGAAACCAAATCTAATTTTAGCAGGAATGGTCGGGTCAGGTAGAAATTGATTCTAAGTGGGCATCAGGTGATCAAAACCTGAATATACGGCTGGAGTGGTCAGGTGCGGTATAAAACCTCACGTGAGCGGGACTAGATTTGTCCCGCTCAGACCTCTACATGTAGGCACAGATTGTACATTCTTTTTTCTGTTGGCTGTTTAGTGTTCACATGCAGCTTTTTAGTCTAGACAGTATCCGACGTGAGGTTGACAACGAAGACGTTTTTGTCACCACTATTTCTTTGATGCTGGCGTGGTCTGTCCTGGACTTTACATGGCCTCGACTTTTTAAGGCCTCATGTGGTCAAATTTGTTCGTACAGCCACAAATACAACCTACTCTCTGCTTACCGACTTAAAATGATCAATATAGGACATTTTGTGAGAATGAAGTAAAAACGTGCATTTAAAGGTTTAGAAAGAGTGTTAACTCCAGGTGGAAACAGGACCTAGAAATCAGCCTGGCTCAACCAATGGAGTGCGTTTTGGAGCAGGACTATTGCTAATAAGCTGTTTAGATGGATCAGTTGCCCGAACAATAAAAAGGACAGTGATGTCTTGGATTGAGTGTTCAGGTTACATTTGAAAGGGTCAACTGTCTATTCACTATATGTCATTTGTTAGTGCGTATCATTAATGAAGAAACCAATTACAAGCTGCTTCATGACACTATGCTGCATAATTACAATCTAAAGGGCAGACACGCTCATGTTGCCCTTCAACAAAGAGCTACCAGTCAATTATATCAGGTAAAAGCATTTATATTCATGCCCGTGGCCCCAGTGTCGAGCCAAGACAACGTTCAAAATAACAACATGCAAATTAGCGAGCAAGGACCACGAGGAAAAGACATACAAATCCATTTTTATTATATTGCAGTCGTACCAATAAAGAGATTGCAGTATAATTTACAAGATAAGATATAAATAATCTGTGAAGGCAGTCTCTTGATTGGATTATAAATATAGTTTATACGTGAAATGAAAATCTCTTGTGCAAGCAGAATATATTAAAGTTCACATCAGTGATTTCAGCATCAGGCTTTCACATAACGCCAAGAGAAAAGAGAATTACTTCCAGGAATGGTTGTGAAACCGCAAATTTATATCTTAACCTGCCATCTTTTTCATCCTACAAAATTAAAGTCAGGTCAGTATGACATATACACTCACTGGCCACTTTATTAGGTACATCTGTCCAATTGATCGTTAATGTAAATTGCTAATCACATGGCAACAACTCAATGCATTTAGGCATGTACAAATCTGCTGCAGAGGATCTGCTGCAGTTCAATCTGAGCATCAGAATGGGGAAGGAAGATGTGACTTTGAACGTGGCATGGTTGTTGATGCCATACTGGCTGGTCTGAGTATTTCAGAATCTGCTGATCTACTGGGATTTTCACACACAACCATCTCTAGGGTTTATAGAGAATGGTCTGGAAAAGAGAAAATATCCAGTAAGCGGCAGTTATGTGGGCACAAATGCCTTGTTGATGCCAGAAGTCAGAGGAGAATGGCAAGACTGGTTCTAGCTGATAGAAAGGCAACAGTAACTTAAATAACCACTCGTTACAACCAAGGTATGTAGAAGAGCATCTCTGAATGCACAACATGTCGAACCTTGAGGCAGATGGGCTACAGCAGCAGAAGACCACACCGGGTGCCACTCCTGTCAACTAAGAAAAGGAAACTGAGACTACAATTCGCACAGGCTCATCAAAATTGGACAATAGAAGATTGGAAAAAACGTTGCCTGGTCTGACGAGTCTCAATTTTTGCTGTGACATTTGGATGATAGGGTCAGAATTTGGCATCAACAACATGAAAGCATGGATCCATCCTGCCTGGTATCAATGGTTCAGGCTGGTCGTGGTGGTGTAATGGTGTGGGGGATATTTTCTTTACACACTTTGGGCCCATTAGTACCAATCGAGCATCGTCTCAATGCCACAGCCCACCTGAGTATTGTTGCTGACCATGTCCATCCCTTTATGACCACAGTGTACCCATCTTCTGATGGCTACTTCAAGCAGGATAACGCGCCATGTCATAAAGCGTGAATCATCACAATGAACATGACAATGAGTTCACTGTACTCAAATGGCCTCTAGTCACCAGATCTCAACAGGAGATTTGCATCATGGATGTGCAGCCAACAAATCTGCAGCACATGCGTGATGCTGTCATGTTAATATTGACCAAAATCTCTCAAGAATATTTCCAGGACCTTGTTGAATCTATGCCACAAAGGATTAAGGCAGTTCTGAAGGCAAAATGGCGTCCAACCTAGTACTAGTAAGGTGTACCTAACAAAGTGGCTGGTGGGTGCTTTTGCATACAGTAAATTAATTGTGCATAATAAGATCAGCAGTTTGTATCGAGAAAGTAAATGGTACAAGTTTAGTTTTGTGTTCAACTTAGAAGTATGTCTTTCCACAAACCTGTTGATGAGAAGAGTGGTCTGGCCAGATCATGAGGGTAGGGGAACCCAGGGAATACACCTGGAGCAGGAGGACGGCTGAACAGATCAAGTTTTCCATTCATGTCCAATTTATGTGGATCCAAGTGCATCTGCTTTTGAGAGACACAAACAATTTTAATGTTTAATTCAAAGTGATTTTTACCAGTGCAACTTTAATGTAAATATAATATAATATAATATAATATAATATAATATAATATAATATAATATAATATAATATAATATAAAGAAAACTGACTAACAGTCTGTATTCTGTTTACTGTCTTTATTTACTTTTTTACTTAGAAATGTTTTTGATTTCTAACACTACCGCTTTTTATTCTAGTGATTTGAATATTAAATATTTTTCTTCTGTTACTTTCATTACTTCTATTGTCCTCATATTGGATAAAAGTATCTGCCAGATGATTAAATGTATATATAATGTACAAAAACGCAAAATGTCTTAGTTTGTTCCCCGATGAAAGAAAATGACTATTTTTATTGCTTACAAAAAAAGTCCTGTCAGGTTATGTGATTTTGACTCAAATACATTTTGTATCATGAACAAGAAAGGTGTTTCTTCCTGAGCCAATCATTGCTTTCTGCCTTTAATGACATGCATGATGTCATTGAGAAGGTGGAACTAAAGAGGTTCTGGAAACAAGCGTAAAAAACAAAAGGCGTTTAAAGCGGAATGTTTGCTACAGGCAGTCATCAGAAAATGATTCTATGAAAGGATCACAACTAAATTAAACATGTCTTTCTGTTGAGACATCCTCAGATTTACCAACAACTACAACTATGAATCAGATTAACTATGCCAAAATCAAGCTGATATTGTTTAGTCTGAACCCGGCAATAATGTTTAATGCATAAAACATTCCACTTTGCACCTATATATTCTTGTACTTCCCTTACACTACACTATATTTCAGCAAGACTTTCTCGAATCTTTTCTTGGCGTCTGAAAGAACTTACTTTCATCTTCTGCTGATGATGGTAGATCTGCCAGGCGATTTGAACATGTACTGCACACCATTTACCTGGCTTCTGACATGAGAACAGAAGAAATTTCAAAGCATTAGCACAAAGGCACGGGCATTTCAGGTGGAAAATGTGGGGATTTGAAAGAGAATGGAAATATGATGCTTACTCTTACTGAAGTCCTAAAAGGATCTGTTATCTGTGAGGAGTTGGGAAAGAAATAGAGAAAAGGACAAAAGCAGAGAGACATGGTTTGAACTTCATGAAATGCCGAAAACATCACAATCCTGATGCGTTTCTAATAGCTAAAGTGTTTCTCCAGAGTGGACGGCTTACCCTTGGGTCCTTCTGAAGGAGAGTGTGTGGGACCGTTCCTGGTCGTGCTGCAACATCGATAGGGTTTGAGGCCTGGAGAGAAGATCAAGACTTTTTTAGATTTCAGTAATGAAACGTTGCATGACAAATAAATTTGCATTGTTTGAAGTGGTAGTTTATGCAGAATATGGTCTTCCTCTCCTACAGTACATGCTACTTTTCTATTGTTTTTCAATGTAAATAGTTGAAATGGACCTGTTAGACGGTTACGCTCTTTGTTGCGTACACAAGAGTGCAGTGTTTTTTAGACAGCATGTCAAGTTGAAAGCTCTTCAACTTTCACACACAGCACAGCTCATTACTGTCAGGTCCAAAAGCAGTGGACCAATCAGAAGAGCTCAGAGGCGGGGCAAGCGTTGTGAGTTTCTGTTTATAATAGAAAGTTGTTATGACCACGGTTTTATTTACTGTTATATCATGGAAGAGGAGGTGCTTTTTGTGGCTTTGTCCAGAATATCCTGACTTATATAATTTTTCATGTGCTTATTGCAACATATTGTTTTCCTATGCCTAATGGGTCCATTATTGTTGTTAATACATCACATTCCGATTGTCATGTCACGCTGACCTCACTTTTTCATTTCTGAGCACTGCACCTTGTTTTTAGAAGCAAAGACACATTCGGTGTGAACGAGCCTTAAGAATGCATTTTTCAAGGCAGTTTAGCTTTAGTTTTTAGTATATTATTCCAATTGAATACGCAGAGACAACTAAAGCCCAGTGGTATTATTACTGTTATTACAGTACTAGTTTTTATTTTACTATTTCTATTATTACTATTATCACTGCCAAGATGGGTACATATTTCACCAACATGGGCAAGTGAATGACAGTAAAACAGGGTTTAACCTGTTTTGAGCTTGTCCATTTGTCAAAAATGCATTTAATTGGATTGCATTGAAGCTAATGAAACACAACATGCCACTGAAGTCCTTACTGTTTTAAACCGTACACGCTTTAGAGATATTGCATTCCATTTTTAACTGCGATGATGACTGAATTGTACCTGGTACCAAAAACATAAACTTTTTTTAGGCTAGCAAATGCTACAACCAATTAAAACATGAACTTGTGTACTTTTTTGATGCATTGTTTAATTGAATATTCTGAAACAACTTCTAAAAATCAAGTTGCAAATTAGCAGGCCATGAATCATTGCTGTTATGGACATGAAATAAAGCGTACTGGCTAATTAAACAGCCTGTTTCACAATGAAAGATCTCAGGAAAAGTGCGACGTGCAAAACCTTTACTTCAGTCCTAATTTTCATGGATGTCAATTATACCCATTAAGTCGTACTTGCTGAAAACTTCAGACTTGCTCTACTTCTGACTTGTAAATAACACAATAGTTATTTTAAAAGAAGGTGGCAAGTAAAAACCATTATACACCAAGTGAGTGAGTGAAAGATATGTAACCCATTCACTGCAAAGACACACGCTAACCACTCTGCTCAAGACCACAGTGCTAAGTCTAAAGTTAACACAAAAGCCTCCAGCAGGTTATTGAGCCTGTGCCTCTTTGCATAATCCATTAGTGGAGAAAGTGGCAGTGGTAGATTTCTCTGTCTGTCTGCAGAATAAATGTAGCTGTGCGGGATTTGAGAGCACCCTGAATACTAATGGTAGGGTGAAGCTGGGCTCTCAGTCATGCCAATTTCTGCCTGGTACAGAAAGCAGAGTATGTAATGCTAATGATACCAGAGATACATGGGGAATCTTTTTAATACCTTAATGGAGTGCAAGGGTTCACTTTTAATTGATCATTTGTTACATGGTATGTTTTATTTTTAATTTTTTGGCACATTTATTATCAGCCAATTTAGAGATGTTAAATCTGTCCTAGTTTAAATCTGCATTAATACGCATTTGAAAGATTAACAGTTTTTATTTAAAATAGGCTCATTTCATAAACTCTGAGTTTAACTTTTTTTTTTTTATTCCATCAGCCGATGTCCAGGTCTGGCGGGAGCACTTTTAGCTGATCTTAGCATAGATAATTGAATCAGGGTGAGATCAGACCCTTAGCATCTCCAGAGTTTTTGTAATTACATATTTTTTTGTTCTTTTTTACCTTTGTTATGTAGGACAGTGGAGTTAAGACAGGAATACAAAGAGAGGGGGGAAAGACTGGCAAAGGACCTCGAGCTGGAAATCGGACTCTTGTCGTCGTGAGTACATCAGTGCTATATGACGACACACTTTACCTCTAGGCTACTAGCACTGACAAAAAATTACCGGTTTTGATAATCTTCCTATTTAAAGCTCGACTCTTATGTAGCTTGACTCTTATGTAGTTACACTGTGTACTAATACAGATGGAAAGTGAAAAGTTGATATTTTCTGAGCTGATATGGCTTGGAACTATACTATAACCTTCTGGCATAATAATAACAGTGCCCAGAAATCGACTGAATGGATTCACAAATATTTTAACTCAACCATTTAACTCAAGAGGAGGTGTAAAATGAACACTAAAGAAGATATTTTGAAGAAAGCTGAAAGTCTGTAATCATTAACGTCCATAATAGGAAAAACAAAGAATATGGAAGTCAGTCATTTTTCTTCAAAATATATTCTCTTTTGTGCAGGTTTTGAAGAAGTAAAGGGAGATTAATTGATGACGGAATTTTAGATTCCAGTGAACTATTCCTTTAACTTTAAATTGCAGAACTGAAAATGACTGAAGACCAAAAAACTCTATAGATACAGAAGCTGTTTTTTTCTTATATATGATCATCATACCAGCTTGGAGATATTTTATGTGCCATATTTCAATTTTCTTTTTTTTTGACACAAAAACCTTGCCCATATTAGAGCCTACATGTGGAAAATTTGAAACCAACCACACAACCACTCTTTCCTGCAGGCAACGGACGTCACACAGACGTAAAATTGACGTTGGACTCCAACGTCAGACTAACATTGATTTTTGTTCGTATATGAAAATCAGGTTAACATCAGAACCACATGTCAGTTTAGGTAATTACACAACATTAAACCAACCAAAGATAAATGTCTGCTGATGTTAGACCTTAACGTTGTATGGATGCCATATCATGACGATAAAATGGTTTTAGTTAATTAATGCCACAGCCTAAATTTTCAGTTGACGTTAGTACTAGATGTCAGCTGACATCAATATTAGACAGCAAATTGACGTTAAATTTTGGTCACCTGACCTCTCAACCAAAATAGAACAAAAGATCAACATCGTATGACGTTGTGTGCCTGCTGGGTTTCTTGTTCAGCTCAAGTCAAAACAGTTTTGTCTACATTTTCAAATGGTGTAAATGAAGAGTCTAACCTTTGGCTGGAAGGCACCTTGCAGTGAACTGAAGGGCCCTGAATGTGGAAGCAATGGAGGCATTCCTGGCATTGTTGGTGGGTAGGAGGGAAAAAACTGAAGAAAAAAACAAAACAAAATAAATGTAAAATTCGTTGACATTTGTCAACTCTTTGACCTACAGCTTGCTTTGCAAACAACATCAAACCAAGCAGGCTTAAAAACATGCAAGAAGTTTACAAATATGTCTCTAAAATTTGACATAATCTCTTTCATCTTCGGCCAAAGCAAGGTTATGCAGTCAAAATAAGTCGGCACTTACATTTGAATGTCTCAAGAAAGGATTGTCCAGCTTTGGGGCGTATTTGTCGAACTATAAAGAGAGACACAAAGAGAAAAAGAGCGCAAATTAAAAACATATCAACAAAATCAAAGGCATCTGTGAGCAAAAACATGAGAGGGCTTTACTGCAGTGTGCTTACACAGTCAAATAAAAAGCAGATGAAGCTCAAATAAATTACACCCTTTTAATAAAACAATTACACAGTAAAACAGCCATTCAATGTCACATGAAAGAAAACCACTGCAGCCGCAGATGGCACAGGCTTCACAGAGCCGGCACGGAGTGTGGGAATACGCTCACAAAAGAGTCAAACCAGATCGCTAAACAAATGAAAGGCACCCTTCACTTCCAATTAAAGTGACATGAGCCATTTATTATGTGGCGCAGTCATTCCTTTACAGTTGGGAAATATATAAAACTCAAGTTCCAGTTAAACTACAATTAGCAGGGTAACTATAGGGTAAGAAATGAGAATTAGCTTGTGAATGTGAGGAGATTTTGTATTTGGAAGGGAAGAAATAACTAAAATGGATTAGAACTTCAAATATGCTTTTCACCTTTAAAGCATTAGTTCGGCCCTAAAATTACTCTACCTTCAAGTTGTTCCAAACCCCTGAGATCTTCATTCATCTTTAGGACACAAATGAAGATATTTTGGGTAGAATCTCAGAGCTCCCTCATTCTCCATAGACAGCAAGGTTCAGAGAAAAAAACATATGCCTCCAATGGTCACTATATATAGTGCTTGTGAAGGCTCACAATATACTGACACTGAGGAGAAGAAACTTAAATAAAGTTGTTATATTTGATGCATGTGCACGAAAAAAGTGTTCAGGTAGTTTGATAATATTCCTACTGAAGGCATATGGTCTGTTTTGAGGAACAATTTTTGCTCCTTTCTGGACTTTGAACGAGTCAAGAAACTTGCTGTCTATGGAGGATGAGGGAGCTCTCTGATTTCACCTAAAATAGATCTCAGGGTTTTGGAAGGATATGAGAGTGAATATTTAATGACATAATCTTATTTTTTTGGGTAAATTAGCCACTAAGCTTAAGGATTTGATTAATTTCACATCAAGCAATAAATACAATGTGGAAGTAATACAAAAACAAATATTGTTACCTTGAAATGAAAAGTTCGGTATTATATTTATTTACATATTCTTATTCTCTGACAACTTATTTATATAATGTGATGCATTTATTAAAAACCCTTTCACTATATTGACCAAAACACACTCAGAATGTAAACAGAACCCTATAATTCTGATAGATAAACATTTTTGCACAATTTTACCATTAAGTAAAAAACCAGCATCTTTGTCACCTTAAATAAATACAAAATACATTAAAAATGCTAAATAAGTTAATGAGTAGAACCTCCTGTTGTAGTTTCGACAGAATCAGTGCGTCCCAAATGGCAAATTTGTGCACTATGGCTACGTTCACACTGCAGGCAAATGTGGCTCGAATCTGATTTTTTTGCCCACATGTGACTCCGGTCTTGACAGTGTGAACAGCCCAAACCGCATGGAATCTGATCTTTTCATTTCAGATTTGTGCCACTTTCATACGTAGTCTTAAATCAGACACAGATCTGATATTTTGCAATGCGACTGCAGTGTAAACGGTTATGTCGGATTTCATGTGACTTTTACATAATCTTTAAGGGACATGCGTCATCATTTTGTGCTGCAGACGTCATCTACTCCTCAGAAGCAGCAGAATGGCACATTCTGATATTCGCCACATTTATAACAGCAATGTGAACAACTATGCAAAAAAAATCAGATCTGAGAAAAAAATCTGATTTGAGCACTAAGCCTCGCAGTGTAACCGTAGCCTATTTTACACCATTTTGTAGTATAAATAGTGTAAATAGTGCGTTCACACTGAAATCTTTAAAAAGAATAAGTGTACTGTAAATACCCGGATGATGCACTTATTCAACCATTAAAAGGATTGTGGAATGTTAGACACTTCGATCGCAGCTTTGCTCACTTAGAGGAAGGGACGGAGCTTTCTGACAGTAATGTTGGATTACTTTCTATATTTTGGATTGTGAAAGTAAAATTGTTTTACAAAGGCGTCTCCAGATTTGAATGCGGTTATACTCATGGCAGGTATTATTTGGTAGTTTGGCCATTTATTTCACTAATTTGGCGAGCATCACATGGTTTGAATTTCTGCTTAGTACAAAAAAAACAAACATTAGCGTTCCATTTGGGATGACACTACATTCACATACTATGCTGTTAAGTGTGTAAGTGCATAGTGCATAAGTGTATAGTGTGCCATTTGGGACGCAGCAATCGTCTTATATCTCGGGTGATGGTAATAATAAGGGATAAACTCTTAGGATACACTAAGCGTGTGCGTGTGTTTCTTTGAAAAGCAGCAGTTGCTTGAACCACACATCCCACTTATGGCACAGGGTTTACACTCCAACAGATCAGCAGGCATAAGCTGCTTTTATCCGGCATGGTATGAATGTGTGGTGATAATTAGCTTAAATGAAACACATGAGGTTGCCCTGGCTGAGAAAATCGCTGATCTGGCTTCCCTGAGCGTTGCACTTCTGTGATCCTTCCGAGGGCCGCACGCCTGCTTTATGGTTAACACTTGCCGAGTAAATACAGCAAAGGTTTATAGTGGCTCATAAAAAAACAGTGCTTCATAATTCACAGCCCCTGTCAGAGCTTTATAACAAACAGCTTTGGCGAATCAAGGCCCAGCATTACATCTGTAAACAATTAAACTTTTATAGAAGAAAAAGCTAGGAGGAAGGGAAGAAAGAAAACAAGAAAGGCATTATACCAAGTGTGTAACCCTGAAGTCAACGTGAAACGGCATTTGCTACCCACTTTACTTCTTGACTTGTTTGGAAGTCAACAAAATTAGCTTTGAAATGACAATTGTTAATAAATGATGCACAACGAGACCAAGAAAGTGTATAAATGAAGTAAACTGGGCTGTTCCTAATTTCACGTTGGCTTTGAAAACATTGACCCCCAGAAAAATGATATAGAAATGCATCAGAAAAATCAAGCATCAGCATATATACTGTATGTCAGTAGAAAACATCACATGGTGTTTGCAAGAAATTCTACAATAGCAGGAAATGTAGATTATATCTCATAAAACATTCAAGGAAGGTGCGGTGGTGTGTGTTTGTCATTCAACACACAAGATTAAATGCATAACCGACATTTTCATGGCTATCTCAGCGTTCCTGATGACGAAACAGTTCCGCAAGCCACAAAAGAATGCAAGCTTCAACAACATATGGCATGTTTTAAGCTAATATGCAAGCAGATTTGAATCTCTGGAGATGGTAATCTGCGATTCAGAAACGCTTGACTTTTCATCTAGTGCTCTGACATAATATCTCTCGGATAGTTGGACAGTGGCGATCGTATGCCGATAAGCCGTCCTGTCTGACTACGTTTCAGAGCTTGAATGTATTTCATATGGCTGGCTAACTTTGAGGAGCTGCATTGATCTGATTGCAGGCTGCCAAAGTTTGCCTCTATTAGCCGCTCTGCACACGGAAGCAATTAGGCTTTATCAAAACAGCCCGTTGATGTCATGACTTTCATCTGTAGTGAGGTCATTATGTTTCGACCGCAAGCTTTGAATGTGTCACACAGAATGAGCTCTGTCTGTACCTCAGTCACGCCATAAGACTCTGTCTGCCTCCTGTTTTTCTCAAACAGCCCCCAGCACTCAGAAACATCACCATCCTGCTCATATGAAAGCAATAAAACATCTCTGGCTCACACTATAAAAGCGCAATGAGTTCGGCATGTCAACATGGCAGCAAAAAGGGTTTTTATTAGGGGAAGAGCTACAGTATTTGTGGTCGTCATGGGACAATAGTTTATCTTGTTAGAATGATGGGTATCGGTTATGTCACTGAGATTGGGTTGTAAAACTGTTTCAACCACGTAGCCACTGTTTAAGATCTGGCCAGCTTTGAGATAAGCTTTAAGCTTCAGTAGTGGGTCGTAAACTCTATTACTTATTATACAACTGTTAGTTCCGCTGCTCTGTTAGGACTGAACGAGCTTCGTTCTGCTTCACAGTTGCTTGTAAATATTTGCAGTGCTTCAAACAGACTGACAGACTTTTGCTGCACTTTGGTTCCATTTAAGCTTATTTTCATCAACAATGGATTCAATAATTGGTCGTACTTGTTCTTTTATTATGAATATTAGAATGATGGTGCTGTAAAATGGTTTTAAACCCATATCCTCTCTCCCATAACCCAAAGATTTGCATGTAGCTGGTTGCAGCTAGTCTTAAAGTTATCAATAAGTTAAGTTGTCACTATTTTTTTTCAAGACTAGCCATTGCTTTTCGAAATTGGCGTCAAAATGTTGACCTAATTTGAATCCATAAAGCAAGAGTGATTACTCCTCACCTAACTTCGAGTTGATCAAACTAGTTCTACAATAGAGCCTTAGCGTTTATGCAAATGGCATCTGGTTTACATCTCTGCAGTGGGTTGTAAATACTCGAACTAATTATACAACTGTTAATACTGGTGGTGTATGACTGACAGTATATCAGTTTCAGTTTGTATCAGTTCACTTGTCGGTATTTCCAAACAGACTGATAGTACGAATGCTGCTCTTTTGCGTGAAACTATTTTGGCTTCATTTGGAACAATTTGTATCGGACTATGTTGTGGCTTAAATAGAAGTTATTTGTGGTGTTAGTCAAAACATTAGCATGTGATGTGCCAATATTCAGTACGTCAGCACAGTTGCAAGTGTCATACTGATGGTGCTGTAAAACTATTTCAACCCCATGACCTTGGCTTAAGATGTGATCTGATTTAAGCCTCAGTAGAGGCTTGTAAACACTCTCACTTACTACACACCAGTGAGTGCTCTGTTATGACTATTATCAACGAATGTAGTCCCACTTCACAGTTTTATCAATCTGCTTGCGTGTTTCAGACAAGCTGCTTTATTTTGGCTTCGTTTAGATCTATTTTCCTTTAAAGTGCATCGATAGATGAAATAAATGAGGGTATTGTGTCTAAAGTATATGCTATTTGTGCTATTGCGGCCATGCTATTATTCAGTACATCAACATTATTGTGAATGTCATGTAGGTGAGGTCACTGAGATGGTGTTGTAAAATGGTTTCAAATTTGGCCTTCGTTTAAGCCTCAGAAGTGTGTTGTAAATAAGTTAAAAATAAGGATTGGGTACATATTACGCAATAGTTATTTCTAGAGATCTGTTGTGATTGGTTGGTATCACTATACACTACACTATATCACTATTCTCTAGTCCAGTGATGCCCTTACTAGGGCCCAGTGGCCAAAGTTGGCACATGGTAACCTTTGATTTGGCCCACCATCCCATCTGAGAAGAAAGGAACTATGGTGGAGATGTTTCGATGTTTTATTGTTAAAAGCTAACTGAAATAAATGTTTCGATTAAATGGCATGAATTCATCAGATTTTGTTTAAATGTACATGCTGTCACCCGACAATGGAGGTGCAGGTTGATGAAGAATGATGGGAATGTTCAGTGTAGCCAGCATTGAACTCCACTATGTTATTACTGTGATTGTTTATTCTTTTATTGCATTTAGTTACAAGTTATAGTTGAAAAAGTTATACTGCCTTAGTTCATATGGTTTAAAGTAGAGCTGCACGATTCTGAATAAAACAAAGATCACGATTTTCTCACGATTCTGTAGATGTAAAATAAAGGTTAATATGAGTTGGCTATTATTATTGTTATTTCAGAATACAACTATTCATAATTCTGATGTTGAATAATTATGTTTGAGACATATGCTTGCAATCTGTCATTGACCAGTTTTTCTAATATTAAGATCAGACATTTGTCATTATCAGATTCCCTCCTGCATTATATAGGCTAGAGCCGTTATATTGACACTGTTAAACATTTATTCTCATGCACAACACTCTGTGTTCGCTATTAAAGGAAAACATATTGAATGCTTGTCGTAATCATTACTCTAAAATGTGATATGATCATTTAAATGATGTGCACTTTCGGTTTAATTTTCAGTGCGCGGTTCATACTTCCCACGCGGCTCCTAAACGATTGCTCTGTGCCACAAACTGAATGTTATTTACAACTTTATTACCTGTTATTGGCAAGTTCTGTTCATTAAAGTAGACGTCATTGACAGGCACGCGCCCGCCCGCACTCTCTGTTGTAACAGCTCACGGTCAGTTTACGTCTGATTTACGTGTGATTTTGCAGCCGTGAATACATCATTACATGTGCATGAAGACAGAAATGACATTTTTGGGTGAATTAAACCTTATAAAAACAGTATGTGACTCTTTCAACACCATGTGGAGGTGTCCACGTTGCTGAACAATGTATATAAAATAACGTGAAGACTTTTGCGGCTGCCTTTGCTTCTCTCCTGAACTTGAAAATATCTTTGACAGAATCGTAGAAATGCTAGATTAAGATCGTCTAGGGGGTCGATCATGATCTTTTTTCAATTACTCGTGCAGCTCTAGTTTAAAGTAATGTTTTATATTTGTTAAATATTATTAAATAAATGTTAAATATGATAAAAAAAATGGAAATTGCCCATGGCAACTTTAATTTAGTATAGTTTGCTATATGGCTCTCAATGATATTTGGTTTTGGCCCTTCATACGAAAAAGTTTGGGCACCCCTGCTCAAGTCTTTAATGTTTTTTTTTGTTTTTTTGTTTTTTTTTTAGATTTGCTGCCAGTCTGCTCCTTGCTTCATTGCATGTAACAAAACTAATTTGTCTTTGCTTGAAATTATCATCACCAGTTGAACAACAACAGACCAAACGTCTGACAATACTATCTCTAAAATAAAAATCGGTCAGAATGATAGTGATGCAGCCATGCTGAAAATCAGTACGTCCACGCGATTGCGAGTGTGAAATTGGTCGAAGAATGCGATGGCCGCATGTTTTAAATAGGTTGGTGTTTTTTAAGGGGGAGCAGGGAGGTAGGAAGGGAGTAAAATCTATCTGTTTTTACTTATCCTCACATTTCTGGCTGGGGTACGCACCATCGGAGGTGCAGAGGGCGGCCCAATGATGGCTGCCGGGGGCAGACTGGCAGGGAAAGGCGTGAAGGTGTGCTGATGCGTGTGTTGGTGCTGGTGCATATGCTGATGTTGGTGAAATTCGGCCCGGAGGAGCGACACAGGGGCCAACGGCGACCCTGTGGCCCCTGGCGCCGTCCCCCGGCCTCGCTCCGAGCTCTGAACCAGGAAGCGGTTGTTCAGCTCCTGCCGCAGAAGATCATGCTCTGCAAGATAGGAGAGTGAGGGGGAAAAGGAGGGAAAGGGGGAGAGGGGGAAGACACGGGAGGGAAAAGAAAAAAAAAGCACGGGCGGCCAGTGAGTTTTCACAACAGTGGTTGGAAGAAGCGAAAGAGGGTAGTCACCTGGCTTTCTCTGTTTCTCCAATTCAAGGTGTGAGGGTTTTCTACGTGAGGACTCATTGGTGGAGGTAAGAGAGTTGCCTGTGACAATGTGCCAATCAGAATCCCCGAATGAGGCTGGCAATACATGATTGGTTGGTTGAAAGATATCAACAGGCTGGTATCTAAAGACAAGAGAGAACCAAGAGTCACCTCAGCAGAAAACACACACACACTTGACCCGACAAACACAAACTTCTATACCGCCTTAAAGGGAAAGTTCACCCCAAAATGAAAATCACCTTCGTGTCATTCCAAACCTGTATGAATCACTTTCTTCTGTGAAGAAACAGTTACTTATTTGGGCATTGACTTAAAAATGACTTGAACAGACAATCGTGAAAAAACAAATGTGAAAAGTAATAATAATGTTTTTGAGTTCCACAGAAGAAACAAATGCATAAAGATTTCCATACCAAATTTTCATTAAAGGGTGAACTATTCCTTTAAGGCTTATTTTAAAGCTAAGCTCTTGATTAAAAGACATCTTAATGTAGAGTCTTTGCTTGCGTTATTACAATGAACCAATATAGATTTTTTTTAGAGAACAAAATTATAAAATATAATTGCTTTAAGATTTTGGTACTACTCCAATGACTTGAGTCTTGTTTTATAACATAAGCTACATGACATTAAAACTGTTGAGACTAACTGTAGGAGCATACTGTATATAAACAAAATATTTTTGAAATACCTTTACTTTTTTACTTACTTTTTAGATTGGCATTTAAAAGCCAGTAGTTAACAAAAATACACTTACCGTATGAGGAAAGGCAGAGATGAAGAGGGCAGCTATACATCTTAAATATATCATTTAGTATCAAACTAGGCAATCTGGTGTAATCTAATTTGAAATCTGAGATAAAATAACAGCCGAAAAAGTGAAAGTCTGACATCTTTCTTATTACAGGTATAATATACTGAAGATATGTCACATTTTTCATGCGCTGACCCTCTGATGTGTGCCCAATCTTGATTTACAGTTGAAAAATCTTAAAAAGAATGCAATTATATGCTGTTACTGCATACTTTTTCTGTAAATGTGTCTTTAACACGGTTTACTTGTCAACACGTAGAGCAATTATTTAAATATGGTAACTGTAGGAACAGTTCCTAGATTTGTGGGAACAAAATTTGTATTAATTTAGACACTTATGCTACAATATGCTAACTTAAGACTGGATAAATGAATTAACAACGTTAGTAATCTCACACTGTTTATTTCTTAGGTCTCATTAAAAAAATAGGGCACTTACACACTAAATACACCTGCAATTTGGATGACAGAAATGCATTATTATGCTTTCTGCAGGTGTAAAGCCAATTACTAAATGAATGATCTAATCCTATTGGTCAATAAGTGCTAATATTAAAGTACACAACATTTGCATTTCCCTGGAAGCCATCATCCTAATATTTAAACCACAAATGAGTTCTTTTTTACCTGGATAAGGTGGTCCTGCAGGGTGTCCTGGCACCACCAGGCTATTTGTCGGTAGGGTGGGCGGAGGAGGCAGTGTGGCAGGGGTGGCGAACATGGCCGGATGGCTGGAGAGGTGAGAAGGCGAGTGAAGGGAGTAGTGGGAGGAGGGCAGTCCGGCGATGGAGAGAGGAAGAGGAGGAGCAGGAGATGGGAGATGACCACTGAGGTGATGAGCGGAGTGAGGCAGGTGGTGTTTGGGAGGAAGAGTTGAAGGGTTGGCGCTGCACAAAGTAAAGACAAGGTTTTATTACAGTACAAGTGACAAAATGTAGTTATACAAATATACTTTATATTCACTTAGTATTTCATACATGTAAATATGATTATTAAGACTGGGTAAAAAAATTTAAATGAAAGATTTTAAATGATCTTCAATTTCTGTCCTATGACGTCATCAGTTTCCCTTTCGTTTTTAAATGTCCATGGTTGCGCAAGACCCCTATAAGTGGTTCCGTTTGAAAGCGTAGAAGCTATATTTTATGCACATATGCATCACTTAGGTTTTTATTTTACTGTACAAAAGTTATTAACATTTAATTACACAACAAAATACTGGATACCCGAGCTGTCATTTTTTCTATTTTTATATGCTTCATATATGACACATGTACAAGTCATAGCTCGAATAAAAGCTCTTGCCCGTCCTTGTACGATTCTAGCATTCTTTTATGTGAATTATATTCTATTTATATTCAATTTCATATTATATTTATGATCAATAAGCAGCCCCAGATCGCACAGAAAGCCACAAATTGCTACATCATCTCTTACCTTACGCTGAGTGCTTCAAAACAGGCTATTTCTCTGCTGTTTTTGAGGTGATGTGCATAAGTATTCCTTTTATATGTATAATGTGGTCAAAACACAGTGAATTATGTTTGATCAAACCAAAGATCATGAAAATATGAAAACAATAGTCTATCCGCATGCCATATTTTCCCAATATTCAGTTTTCAGAATTACAATAACTTTTGCATACTCTATGGTAGAGACAAAATTCTTTTTCTTAGTGTTTGCTGCTATCTGCTGGTTTCAAGCAGAACTGTCTGGAGTTGTCTTATTCTCTTATGGGATTATCTACACATTTTCAAAAAAGCATTTTAGAACAAAAAATAAAAAAGCGCCCAATGTTGAAGTGGTTCATCATAAAACAGAAAACATAACAAATATTATTTATTACTTTCAGCAGTTTCTTTTGTAAATTCAAATGGTTTTCTGTCCAATAACACTGGAATTTGTCTGACTTTCAAAGTTTGGTAGGCGGAAATTACATAAAAAAAGGCTCAGCACCTCTCATCAGTTGGAATACAATAACTTTTGCATAGATTATGTTAGAGGCATTTTTCTTTTTTCTTATGATTACTGATATGTGCAGGAACCACCAAAAATGAATTACAGAAACCTAGACCACACAGAACCTATAAGGTACTCTTTTAAATTAGAGTTTATAAAGAAAAAATACAGAAAGTGCCTCTTTTTTAAAGTGTTTATGATAACACAGACAACATATACAATTATTTTCATTCACTTTCAACAGTGTTTTATGAAAATTTAAAAGGTTTTCTTTAAAATGATACCACATTTTTTCATTTACTCCTCTGCATGTGGATTTGGGAAGCTTTTAAAATTAGGAAATCCCAAAATAGCACCAGAGTTTAAGAGGTAAAGAAAACTATACTGATTCTTAATTTTTTTTGCTTCATTTTAGATGATGATCAATAATTCGCCTCTCATCCTGATAAGATGAGGTCGCCCAAATCACTCGTTGCCATTTGCACTTTGTGCCCACAAGCTAATACAATGGCATGACTTAAAACAATAGAAGATAGTATAATCAGTGATCATTGATCATAGTTTATGCTTACCTTTTATGCACAGATTTATTTCTTGTTGCAGCATTTGTTGCTCAAAGTATTTAACAATGAATTAAACAATGGCACGGGATCAATTGTTTGTCTTCATGACTAGATGGTAGTGAGAATTTTATTTCAGTTTCAGTTTTATTTCAGTTATTTCAGAAACGGAATACTGAGTAAAGGGCCTGGCTTTCATTTCTCTTGTAGCAAACTAGTGGTACGAGAAGTGTGATTAAGAATACTGTCAAACTGACGGACCACCACTCCAAACACAAATGGTCAGAATTTGATTGAAGATTACCGAAACGAACTAGAATCAGTATTTTTTAGATTACCAAACAAATCAGTATTTTCATAATTAAACACAATACCCAGCCTTAATGGATTATGGATATGAATAAATAGTTACTAACCTGATGTCGTGAAGACTGTATGGCAAAGGATGATGATGATGACTGCTGATTGGCCGGCTGTGGTGCAATGGAGGCGGGAGTCTGTGCTCCAGTGAATGTGATAGGTTCCTCAGGAGGGGAGGGGTGGGAATAGGGGGCAAAGACTCTTTCTTGATAGAGAGAGGGCTTGGGGAGGTTGGATGGGCTCTAGGCGGGGGGGCTGCCGCCGCAGCAGGGGCAGGAGACCCCGTAGGGGGCGACGCAGGAGTCGGGCTGGAGATTGGCGGGACAAACGAAACGTCGTTACTCTGTTCCTGGCTACGCTGAAGGCCAGACACTTTGGTCGAGCTGGAAGTTTTGGACCCGAGACTCTCATTCGTTGGCGTAACTAGAAAGTAAAGAGAAACAGAAAAGAGTTTAAAATCTGTATCTACATTCATTTGATACATTTATACATGTTTAGTAGTTACTATTTTGAATCTAGATGTTAAATTTAGATTAGATGCTTCTGTTGATGTAGCTGGCGTTCAAAGGTTAGTTGCATTTACACCACAAACAGACTTACAGACATACAGGATTTTAAATCTTGAAATAAATCTATTTGTACAGTAACAGTCACACTAGCGATGATCAGAATAAAGATAACTGTATCAATGTAATAAATATAAAGGTAACCTTATCAGCAGTTGTTGCCCCCTGGAATTTAATAATTTGTTCATATTTAACCTTCAAGTTTTATCCATCATATTAATAACTTAATCTGTGTTGTCTTTTATTGTCAAAGGCTTACATTTAACCTTATGTCAGTCAATATACTATAAACTGCTACCAATAATAGCAAACTATTTAAATTGTATGCAAATTATACAAAAAGTTTGGATGCAAAACCCTCTGAACGCCATTTGAAAGTTCTTTTAAATTGAGCTATTTTTTCTATGGCTCAGGTGTATGTGTTCAGTTATCTCGCTTTTATAGGGATGAATAGGTTGTTTTCATTACCTTTACTATGAAATAACTAAAAATAAACATAGGAGCCTGAGAAAAACCCTAAATTATTATACAAAAACTTCAGACGGCACCTAAAAGCTGAACTCTTTAATTTATTTCCCCAATACAACATTACAACAAGAACACTCATGATCATCAAAAATCTAAAAGGTTCTTTAGGGAACCAAGCATTTGTGTTCTATTGCATCACCGTTTATCATATTTTTTATTTGTAGAAATGTTGCACCAAAACCTTGCAAAACACAACAGAAAACAATCTGCTGTGGTTTATGCGCAATATATAGAGTGGATTTCATTCGCACCAAAGAACCCTGAATGCACCACAGGTTTCTTTTTGCTCAGGTGCATGCAAGCGTCTCAAATCAAATGCACATGCAGTTTTGGCACAGCTGTAGACATGTAACCTATAGCGTGGGATTGGTTTGCCAATCCATCCATTAGTTTGCAGCAGGGTGAACAGAAAACAGCTGCGATGCCTTCCCTGCCCACTGTGCATAACGCTGGCATACCCAACGTCACCGAACGCATTCACATCTGTCTGTCTACCTTCCTCTCCGTGCCCCCTTTATCGTTTCATCCCAGGTTTCTTTTCTTTCTGTGTTTCTTTCTCTCTCCATGGGTTTTATGAAGTGTTTAATCAGGTCATTTTCATGCTTGACTATAATCAGATGATCCAATTTTCTGCAAGCAATCCAGTCAGAATGAATAAATCAGAGCTAATTAAAGTTAAATGCCGTTCCCATTCATAGATTTACAGAGCACACAGTCTGCCATGAAATAATTATGTTTCAATTGTGCTGTGAAAAGGGATCATGCACCCTTTATACTGGCCTTTCAGAGTCCCCACTCGCTCTTTTCTTCACAAGACATTTCCAGGGTTTTCACTAACACTGCCAGAGTCTTTGCACAGAGGAACTTTGCTTTTGCTCAGTTAAATGCTGCGCAGAAGCATTTTATAGACTATTGTCTTGTAAAAACATATAGTAAAATAATCAATAATTGAGAAAGTTGCTCTATAAGGTCCATTCATAAATCTCCAAATTAACATAAACATGATATATGTATATATTAATTTAACTCACGTACATCTTGTTATAATAGTCTTATATGACCAATATATCTAAAGAGCTGCTGGATAGAATGCTGATATAAATAATAAAAATGAAAGGCATTTAACTCAACCCTAATTGTAACCTAACCGAACCAAATGCAAAACTTTGAGAATCCTCCACAGAAAAACACACTGGCTATTAGGGGTGTGCATTATAACATCTACGATGATAATATTTGTTGTTTTAACAATGTGTGAGCTGACAGTATTGAATGAAGTGACATGTACATTAGAATTGTTTCTGAATAAATCTGCTTTTGCTTTTTGATTTAATGGTCCATTCATAAAAAACAGTATCTTTCTAAATTATTCATCCATTCTGAACAAATCATTTGAATGAATGATCCACTGAATCACTGTTCTCACACATTTTTATCAAAAACTCAATCATAAATCCAGAGAAACCCATTCTTCAACTTTATTTTAAAAGGCGTAGTTCACCCAAGACTGAAAATTCTGCCTTCATTTACTCACCCTTTACTAGGGATGTAACGATTCACCTGACTCACGATTCAAAATTATTCACGATACTAACCTCACGATTCACAATTTAGTCATGATTTTTAAACAAAATTATTTGAAACAAATTTAAGGTGAACAAGAGCCCTTTCGTTTTTTTCTTAAACGCTGCACATTTTTTGCTCAATATTATATTTCCGGCCATAACCCAATTGTTATTTTAAAATCAAATAAATTCCAAAAAAAGAAGAAGACTACAAACTAAAGAAGACTCATTAGTAAAAACAAACTAAAACTGTGAATGTGCTGGGATTTTACATTTTTAAATCTTTTCTGGTATAAACTAAGGTCTTTGCGCATGTACAATGTCCCCTGCTGATGAAAAAACATATTCAATGGGGACTGAGATGGCTGGTGTGGAGAAGAAAGCCTTTCCTAAACCAGACAGCAGTGTGTACAGAAAGTGGTCAATAGGCCCTCTGCTCCAGGCGACTGGCCACTGGCATTAAAAAAAAAAACATTATAAAATTTCTAATTATATATTAGGATAGAGACAGGAGCAATTTATTAGGATAAAATGCTCTGTTATTATTATGAGGAACTGTGTAATTGTTTTTAGTTTTCTTTCCCTGATTTTATTAAGATGCACTGTTGGTGATTGAATTGATGTCGGTCCGTTTCGGACAGTTTGTCCGGCGGACTTCACCTCTGTCATTTTACTCTGCCGCTGATGCGCATCCCTACTCTTAACTTGTTCCAAACCTGTTTGACTTTATTTATTTTTGTTCAACAAAAAAGACAAAGAAGAAAACTGGAAACATGTATCCATTGCCTTTCGTAGTATTTAATTTTAATGATGGAAGTCACAGGTTTTCAGCTTTTTTCAAAATATCTTCTTTAGTGTTAAACTCATAAATGTTTGGAGCCACTTGAGGCTGAGTAAAAAGTGAGCACATTTCATTTTTGGACCAACTGTCCCTCCTAAAATCTCCTAATTGTTTTCACGGCTACATCAAAGCATACAAAATGCCTACTTATTCCCCTTCAACCGTGCCAGAAATGAACAACACAAAAAAAAGAAACACGTAGAGAGTAATTTAAGACAATATCTTCCCCAGGCCACTAATTATCACATTTAATGCAGTCCTCGTTCCTAACAGCTTAGTGCAACCTCAAACAAAGACTCTGAAAGCCTGCAGTACACACGCACGCTCGCTCTTCCAGGCCATTAAAACCTCAGACCAGCGCTTCTAATGGAATATCTGTGCTGTATTAACATACCACTTAATCATTAATGGACACCAATAATTGAGGGATAAAAAAGCTAGCTTGAGTTTTTGACGTAATTGTACTCTGCCAGCTATGATGCACCTTCTAAACAGTGCGTCTTCTTAGAGTGCAAAATGTCCTTTTAAATGAGTCGGTGGTGGAGTTCGTCTTATTTTACAGCACTGTAATTTGGGTTTAAAGGTTTTCTGGAACTAACTATGACAAGGCATTTTCACTTTAAATTAGTTTACAGCTTTAATAGTAAAAATTACCATTTTTTAAATATGCGTTATTATATTTGCACCAGGGCGGCCTGGTGGCTCAGTGGTTAGCACTGTCGCCTGACAGCAAGAAGGTCGCTGGTTCGAGTCCCAGCTGGGCCAGTTGGCATTTCTGTAAAGATGTTCTCCCCGTGTTCGCGCGGGTTTCCTCCGCTTTCCCCCAGAGTCCACAGAAATGTGCTTTAGGTGTACTGAATAGACTAAATTGGCCGTAGTTTATGAGTGTGTGTGTGAATGAGAGTGTATAGGTGTTTCCTAGTACTGGGTTGCGGCTGGAAGGCTATCCACTGTGTAAAACAGATGTCAAAATAGTTGGCGGTTCATTCCACTGTGGTGACCTCTGAAATAGAGACTAAGCCAAAGGAAAATGAATGAATGAATGATATCTCCACTAGGAAATATACCGTCATCTTAGAATTACAAGGTTCTATCTGACATTTTTGTCAAAATTGAATTATTGACATTCTTATTAATTGACAACTTATTTACATTATGGGAAGTTGTTTACATTAAGACTTTTTATTTAAAAAGCAAATGTTACACACGTACTGTTTGCTGTGGAATGCAAAACCTTTGATCATTCAGAATGCAGATAAAACCTAATAATTCCAAGATGACGATACTAACTGTTAATTTCAGTATTATCATTACATGAATAAATCAAATTCTTGAAGTTGAAATTCTTGATATGTAATTTTTGCTATCAGGAATTGTATTTTCACTTATTAAATGACTTATTTTACCAGTACAGATTATGATATTAAAAATTAAAATGCTGTTATTAAAAATAACTACTAGCTATGAAATTGATAGTATCAAAAATAGACAATTGCACTGGTAAGCATGCAGTTGTTAACCTCACTAGGTTGTTGCCAGGTTCTTTCTTTGTAAATGTTTACAAGACCAGATCAAACAAGCTCATTTCCAAGAATTATTATCACTAGATAGGAGTGATTCTGTAGACTTTTATACATTTTATTGTCAACACAAACGTCACAATTAAATGATCAATCATTCTCATGTTCTCATTCATTCATTCATTCATTCATTTAAATATAACTATTACAAATAATAATAAAAATGCTAATTGTTACCAGTTATCTATTTATTTACATATACATATAGCTATTAAAATAGAAATTGTTATAATATACAGCAATGATAATAACAAGTATTAATATTAAAAAACAACCAACAAATAATCAAACAATAATAATAAAGTAATAATGCATTATTTATTTATTTATATATTTTACAAGCAACGGTTGTAATTTATTTAATGTGAAATAAAAATTTCAGTTGTTGATATTAATATTTTTCATCATTATGTCTTTAAATATATTTTATTTAACATTTTTAAAAATGTTTAAACATTAATGCCAAAAAAATAAGAAATTGTACAGAATAACAGAATTGACAATAACCTAATAAATATTTAAATATAATACATTTACAAAAAAAGAGGTGTTTGTCTCTGCATATACTACAAAACAAGACAATACTAACCCTTGGTTTACAAAGCCAGTGATTGATATTATTTAAATGGCAGCCCAACTTAATATCTGACTAGTGAAAATACAATTCTACATATCAAAAACTGGTAGAAATGTAACTATATGATTGTTGCTAGCAGAAATCGAATATCATTCTTGATGTCAATTAGCATTTTATCTAGTGAAATTTGAAAGTCTTCATATCCTGCAGATGAATAAAAGGCTGAACAGCTTGCCATATAAACGTCAGTGGTTAGTATTTGTAGAGCAGGGCCTCATAGAGGATTATTCCAAAAGGAGAAATTCTACCCAATGGCTTAGAAAGGCCTAAACAGATGCATTCAGGAATTACACTATCCTGCTGCCTTTACAAAGCACGAAAAAAAGAAATACGCTGGCCATCGGTGACGTTGCCTTGGAAACCAGTCTCGGAGGCACGTTTGCGAGGGTGAAAGCGGACAGTAGTAGTCAAGCTCCTCAACTAGCAGTCCGTGCCACTTTAGGCACAATGGGCCCTGCGCTCGCTCTTAATGATGATTCTAATGGGCCGTAATGGCAGCCAGCAGGCAGGACAAGACACACAAGCTTGGCTTCTTTCTCATTAAAAAAAAAGTGCCCCTGTGAATGTCTCGGCTCATCTGGAAGCCTGCTGTACGTATAACGAAGGGACGGCTTCTCAGTCTGGAACATGGCCGTAATCATTTCGGAGAAGAAAATGTGACACAATGTCATTGGAAACGAGCGCCCGGCCAGTCGGTGTGTGATGCCACGGCTGCTGGCATTGGCAAGGTTGTCACCTGCGAAATTCTTGTCAATTTTTTTTTGTGGTTTTGGTAGATTGTTAATATGTCAGGCTCGCTGTAGACACGTCAGAATATGGTTGCCATCTTAGAGATATGCGGCTTTCAATTTTCTCCAAACATTGCAGATTGTGACTTGAGATTCTGCCGTAGGAATCTTTTAATGAGAAGACGGTGCCAAATAAACTTGTAACTCCTTTAACTTTGGTTTTTTGACAACTGACAGGCCTCCGGGCAGGAATATTTCTCTGAGACAAACAAGAGCTCATTATCCAACACCAAGGTCAGCGATAGAATTGCTGTGCCCACTAACAGCAAAAAACATACAACACGCCGAGTTCACTGCAGCTGCAGGAGATTTGCGCTGCTTACACGTGCAAACACTGCCATCGTGATGCCCAGGGTCTGGGATTGTGGCTTTCTTCTGTGCTTTCTTTAGTGTATTGGTATCACTAGGTTGTTGCCAGGTTCTTTCTTTGTAAATGTTTACACGACCAGATCAAACAAGCTCATTTCCAAGAATTATTATCACTAGGTATGAGTGATTCTATAGACTTTTATACATTTTATTGTCAACACAAACAAATTAAATGATCAATCATTCTCATGTTCTCGTTTATTCATTCATTCATTCATTCATTCATTCATTTAAATATAACTATTACAAATAATAATAATAATAATAATAATAATAATGTAAATTGTTACCAGTTATCTATTTATTTACATATAAATACAACAATTAAAATAGAAATTGTCATAATATACAGCAATGATAATAACAACAAATATTATTATTAAAAAGACAACCAACAAATGAACAAACAATAATAATAAAAATAATAACACACATTTATTTATTTATTATCATAACTGTTACAAATAAATAATAATAATAATAAAAATAATAATAAATGCATGTATTTAATTATTTATTAATTTAATCGCTATTTATTATATTTATTAACAACAACAACACTAATACAGTTTTTTATTATTTATTATTGATAATAATAATACAATTATTATTAATAATAATAAATGGACATTGCAATCATTTTATAATAATAATAATACATTTTATTATTTATAATAATATAATTATTATTAATATAATAAGTGGACATTGCAATAATTTATGTATAAATATTACTAATAAAATAAATAAATAAATAAATATATAAAGGAAATTGTTATCATATACAAGAATAATAATAACAACAACAAGGATTGTTATTATAGAAAAAAAAATAATAATAATTTTATGTTAATAATAAAAATTATAACACATTTATTTATTTATTATTTATTATTATAACTGTTACAAATAATAATAATAAAAATAATAAATGCATGTTTTTAATTATTTATTAATTTAATCGCTATTTATTATTATTATTATTAACAACAACAATAATAATACATTTATTTTATTATTTATTATTAACAAAAATAATACAGCTATTATTAATAATAATAAATGGACATAGCAATCATTTTATAATAATAATAATAATAATACATTTTTATCATTATTATTAATAATAATAATAATAATAATAATAATAATAATGATAATAACAATATTAATATAATTAGTGGACATGGTAATAATTTATTTATGTATAAATATTACTAATGAAATAAATGAATAAATAAATAAATAAATAAATAATAATAAAGGCAATTGTTATTATATACAAGAATAATAATAATAATAACAACAACAAGGATTGTTATTAAAGAAACAAATAATAATAATTTTATGTTTATTACTAAAGTAATAAAGAATGTGTGTGCAATTTATTTAATATAAATATAATAAACCATATAATATATACTACATACTACATTAATACAAGTTATAAGTAAACAATTATAATAGATAAATGCATAAATAATCATAAAAATAATCATAATAATATCATATGAATGATTTGTTTATATTAATAATCAGCCAACTACTCAAATTCTTAGCATTTGATTTTATGCCATGCAGTGCTCTCAACCCTCAACCAGAATGGCTTTTTCAATCCGTATCCTACAACAGGCAACAAAAGAGACCCTTAAGACTGAGTGAAATCACAGCAGAGCTATTAGACACACGGACAAGAGAGCCCTCAGGAACACCCACAGATTTGTAGAGGTCGAAGGTCGCGTTCAGAGGAGCCAATGACGCTCTCTCGGGACGTGTTGGCATCCCTGTTCACCAGATGACACTTCAGCGGACTATTGATCTATACTCTCCCCCTGCTGTTACGCTCATGGTACGATCCCTCAAGGGAGTCAACACGTGCCTGCTGTGGGAGGAACCACCACTGGTGTTTTGTAGGGGTGTGCGTGTTCTTGACTGATGATTCTAGCAGGAGCAGAGTGACCCCAGCGTCGCCCCACAGCTGTCCCGCTAAGATATCCTTGACCTCTGACCTCATTTTAGACTCAGACAGACGTCCTGGAACATCTGGAGGGCTGCCGTAATTGATCCATTGCGCACAAACATATGAAAGTGCAGACAGATGGTTTGAGCTATTAGAGGAAATGCTTGCTGGTGTTTTGAAAGAGTCTCACATTATAAGTAACTCTTCTAATCTATTTATGGACGACACTTGTGTAGCTGAATAGCAAGTGAGTGAATTGGAAGAAAACAGCACACACAAAGAGTAAAAACTTCTTCTGAAATGTCCATGATTGCATCTTTAGTAGTTATACTGTAGGTATAATTATAATCACTGGAAATGTGTAAGTCTGTAGTTTAGACCTTGTTGGGCAGTATAACATTACAGGGACAGGAATGCCACATCACTTTTAGGCTTTTATTTTTGAATGTGAATTTAATTTGGGACTCCGGATCTAATCCAAAGTTCAGTTTGGGGAGAAAGTACTAAAACTATAAAAATAATGGCCATATATGCTGTTTATTGGAAGGATTTTTACCAAACCAGGCGTGTTGCGGATACATACCCAGGTCTATATTTCTAGAGCCAGCGGAATATGTTACCAGAAGTACGTCTTCTCACAGTTTTTGTTTTTGCAAATCGACCAAAGGGCGCAATGCACACTTCAGTCGACCAGGCCAGCTTGTGGACCGACTGACCCCCCCATCCCTTTCCATAAACCCAACCGATAGTGTTTTCAAAAGGAATCTAGAAAAAGAAAAGCCATTGTGTGATTCCACCATGTTTTCATCCTGTTGTTTATTTATTTATTTATATTTTGCTTTTGTTTGACCGTTTTTCTGAAAATATTCTTCGCAGGACTCGAATCCTGTTATCATCGTCAACTCCGCTCCGCATCCCAAGTCCGCCAATGTATGCAGCGAGCCACTGGACAAACTGATAACAGCAGAAACGCTGTCCACACTGAGGTAAACGGTCAGCTGGTATCGATTAAAGGAGAAGCTGTCGGCGGCATCATACTGCCCCGTATTGTTCATTTTACATCCAAAATAGCCAGACGCACATGTAGATAGGGGTACATATCAACATTGAGCCTGTGTTGATTTTTACATATTGATTTGTGTTTTATCTGTATTTTGAATATTGAATTAAATGTCTGAAAAGTGAAATGTATGTAAACAAATACAGAAATAACATTTACCTATGTAAGTAGAAACTAATAAGCCTTTATTATTTTTGCTATATTTGATACTTTGGATTTTTTTAAAGGTAGAACTTTAGTACATTTAAATTGTTCTTGATTATTGGTACATTATTATTATTACTACTATTATATATGCACATTGGACAGTATATGGACAAAACATTATTGACAAAAAGTCAAGACAGCTAATATTTTTATGTTGCTGTAACTTATTTTAATATAAGTTAATCAGGTTTCAACAAATCTGATGGGTCATCTGTTGAACTGCATCCCGATCATCACAAATAATGCAAAAGACCTATTGGAATCTGCATGGACTCAAGATTCTCAAAGGAATCAGTCAAGTTTGGTGAAGGAAAAATCATGGTTTGGAGTTACATTCAGTATGGGGGTGTGCAAGGGATCTGTGGAGTGGATAGCAACATCAACAGCTAGAGATATCAAGACATTTGTGCTGCCCATTGCATTGCAAACCACAGGAGAGGGCAATGTTTTTAGCAAGATAGCGCTCCTTCTCATACTTCAGCCTTTACATCAAAGTTCCTGAAAGCAAAGAAGGTCAAGGGGCATCAGGATTGGCCAGCCCAGTTGCCAGACATGAACATTATTGAGCATGTCTGGCTTAAGATGAAGGAGGAGGCATTGAAGATGAATCCAAAGACTGTACTTTGGGAGTCCTGCAAGAACACTTTTTTTTTTGCATTCCAGATGACTTCATTAATAAGTTAATTGAGTCATTGCAGAGATGTATGGATGCAGTCATCCAAGCGACTTTATATTTTATACTGTACATTATTTCTGTTAAGTGACAAGACTTTTGTCTAAGCAAAGTCAGACCTTACTGTCCTAATAAAATAATTAAAAATCAAGGCATGATTATTTTTTATTTTGGTAAATAAGCATAATCTAGAAGCCTTTGCCTTTCATATTAGCCACTTCTGATACCAAATGATCAACTAGAAAGTCAAGTTATTATTTGTTGTTTCTAAAACTTGGACAGAGGACAAGACTTTTGTCAGGTAGTGTAGAGTATATGCATTTATGTCCTCATAGAGCTAGATATGCGCACAGACGGACGCACAGACAGATACTAAAAACCAGCAACAAGGCATTATTAGGACACAATAATTTCAGCGCAACGCTTGAGACACACTAATCCTAATGCCGCATAGAATGAATTGACATGCAGCCTGTGTCTTTCTTTCCTCAGACTATTAAACCCCCCCTCCTTCACAACAATATTCTCAACCGTCTCCTGTTGCACATGCAAATGGGAGATTATGGATTTACGTCTTAGTCGGTCTCTGTTTTATATGTAATAAAAACAGCTCGTATGCAAACGTGGTCTTAAGATAAGGCAGCAGGGGATGCAAATTCTCCCAAATGACCAGGGGCCATTGATGCTTATTGCAAATACTCACACGGCGCGCTGCCTTCTGCCGAGAGAACTCAAGCCTAACGCTACACATTCTGAGCTCATTTCCCTCGCAAACCCTGCGGTACATCTCTCCGTCGAAGCATAAACATTAATACTCATGCACAAAGACAGAAATAAAAGCACAAGTAACAAACTAAAAGCCGCCTACAGACGATGAAGTCAACAAACCGAATTTATCTGGCGAGCAGGTGCTGCATGGAGAGCTGTCATCTTTTCACAGATTAACTGCATCCAGACAGGAAATTCTCTCCTCTTTACCAGTCAAATCCTCCGGGATTCTGCATTTCATTGTGCCAACAAAGAACAGAGATGCCAAAACGTCTAAATCGCAACTGGGTGGGTTCCTCTGGCTGATGAAAAGAGATTTTTGGCTTTGATTGTAAACCTGAAATATTGTCCCGCAGCTGTCAAAATGTGCTAAATGAATTCACGTGGGAGGTAAAACACCATCTTGGGACGCACAAAGCATTAGTATTTGCATGGTTACTCTTAAGATCATTTTTAAACAGCGGATTATTTCTTTGTTTATTTTATTATCTGTTGGGGTTTAATACTGCTAAAAACTTTTATACTTTACTGAAATCTATTAGTGATAGCTGATTTCACATGGCACTTTATTTAACATAATTAATTTGTAAAATAGTAGATTATGAAGTATATTAATACAATAATACACTAATAAACAAAAATGTACAATATTAGATGACGCACTGTCATAATACAGGCACGGTGGCTCAGTGGTTATTAGCAGAAAAGTCGCTGGTTTGAGTCACAGCTGGGCCAGTTGTCATTTCTGTGTGGAGTTGGTATGTTCTCCCCGTGGGTTTACTTCGGGGTGTTCCGGTTTCCCCCCAGTCCAAAGACATGGGCTATAGGTAGGGCTACATGGAATCTGCTCACACAGATTTCCGCAGATTTCTTGCCCATCATTGATTCTGTTTATTTACTTGTGTAAATGTGTGTAAATGTATATTTATTCAGTTTTCAAATTAATTTCAGTAATAATATTGACTAATATGAAAATATTCATATGATTTATTTACAAAACAGTTTGTAAAGTACTATTTTCTGTCTTTTAGTAGATATTTTATTTGAGAGACTTGCTTTGTTTACCAAATAAAGTGCATCTAATTGGATTTGCATTGTAAACATTAAATAAATGTTAAAAAGGTATTACTTTTTATTTCATATATTAAGGTTTTAGTTGTGATACTCCCATAATCATTCTGCATAAATCTGCAGATTTTTAACAAAATACTCAGCAGAAATAGCAAAAAATGTCTGCAGATGGGTGTTTTCCAATGGGTGTTTCCCAATACTGGGTTGCGGCTGGAAGAGCATGTGTAAAACATATGCCGGAATAGTTCATTACGTTGTGGCGACCCCTGATGAAGAAAGGGACTAAGCCAAAGGAAAATGAATGAATGAAATGACAGAACTTTGCATGTTTTAAACCTTGCAACGTCAACTCCATGTCAACTCTATCTTTTAAAACAATTTTTACTTATCTGTTATGTGTATTTTCATGTTTTTATATCAGTTTGTATTATATTTGTTTAATTCTGCTTATTTTTGCCCCAATCTTGAGTGTTCAGCACTTTGGCCAGCTTTGTTGTGGTAAATGTGCTATATAGATAAAATTTGCTTACTTTTAAACAATCAGTGATAAATTATATATATATTACAACCTACATGTATCTCTTTTTCCCCCAGATATCCTCATCCTTGTTTGATTATTAGTACCAATGACCCATCCAAATGCATACCTTTTTTTTTCAAATATAATATTAATGTAGAGTTGAAGCCAGAATTATTAGCCCTCCTGTGATTTTTAATGGTGCTTCACAGAGCTCGAAAAAATTCACAGTATTTCCAATATATTATTTTTTTCTTCTGGAGAAAGTTTTAATTGTTTTATTTAGGCTAGAATGAAAGCTGCTTTTAATAAAAAAAAAATCATTTTAAGGTCAATATCATTAGCCCTCTCAAGCAATATTTTTTTTTGGATTGTCTACAGAACAAACACTCATTATGCAATGATTTCCCTAATTACCCCAACTCACCTAGATAACCTAATTAACCTAGTTAATCTCACATTAAGCTAAATACTAGTATCTTGAAAAATATCCAGTAAAATATTATGTGCTGTCATCATGGCAAAGGCATACATTAATATTACTACTCTTATTGTTACATTCCTCCATTTCTTTATCCATTTTTAGTTTACGTTCTACATAGGTTGTGGAAAATGTTTGAAACACATTCTGTTTCTTCATATATCTATCTTCATATATTCCTTTTGTTTACTGTTGTTATGATTGATGTTTGTTAATTTTTTCAATATGTTCATTTAAAGTAACATTTACCACACTGTATGGCTATATCCCTACACACATATGATTTGCATTATATAGTGGTTAAAAAGCCATGACAGCAACGGTCTCCTCCTACACAATTTAAACTATCATTATCTAAGAGTTTGGAAGCAGAATTGTTTTTGAGGCAGGTCATGTCCAATTTCTGACCCATTTACAGTAATTCCAACAGAATGTTAAGGCAGCATTAAATGTATTTAGCAATTCAGAGTATTATTGTATAACTCAAGCTGACATACAGTATATAAATATATATAGTTAATCTCTTCTAAAGTCATCCCTACTGAGAACACAGACATGCAAAATCAGCCTGTGCGTTTCAAGACGTTTTAAGGGCCAGTGACAGCTGGTGTGAATATATCGGTCCTCTATTTCCATCTCTGTTCGGGACAGGGCAAGGTGGCACCAGAGCACTCCGGGTGTTAAGCTGCAACATGTTGGCTGGTGAAGCCCACACAGAAAATCTGGGATCGCCTACTGTTCATTTCAGAGATCTGGACGCTTTCCTTGCCCTCCATGAACCACTGCTTCCCCATGCTGGGAACAGACTCACACTGTGCCCATATGGCTCAGACGGCATATGCCATCCTGTTTCATGCCATGCGTGATTACTGACGGACAGAATGAAGACTGGGGGGAAAATGTGTTTAAGTTTATTAGCTAAGAACGAGGCGCAATGACTTGAGCAACAAACAAAATGTCAGATTAACTTATTTTTTATTGATTCTGAGTTTCACAGCTATGAAAAACGACTTCATTTTATGTTTACACTTATGCCTGGCGTTCACATTACTCCAGAGTTTTGGAAATGCTGCAGATCACGTTTGAAAACTCTAGGGTATCTTTGGTATATATGTCCAAAATGCCCAGCTTTCTGATCTGGTCTTCGGAACATTACATTTCCTTCCATCATTTGTCAAGTCGCTCTCATATGACCATTAAAAGAGATAGGTTACCTAAAAATGAAAAGTCTGCCATCTTTTACACCATTTTCATTTATCCCTTACTTGCTCCAAACCAGTATGAGTTTTTTTTTTTTTTTTTGCTAAAGCCAAAAGAAGATATTTCGAAGAATGTTGGAAACCTGTAACCATTGACATTCATAGTACAAAAAAACAAAAAAAAATTCTATGGAATGGAATGGTTAAAGGTTTCCAAAATATTATTAATAATGGTAAAGACAAAACTCAAACTGGCAAGGAACAAGTCATGAATGAGTAAAAGATGGCAGATTTTTTGGGTCTCTCTCTTTAAGACGAGCCTTGTTTCAGATTTGCAACAAGTAAAAACAAACAAACAAGATGGCAGGTGCACATTCTGTATGTTTACATGAACAAACCTTATTTGAATGACCAAAAATGTATATTTTCTAAGTTGTTTATCAATTATATTGACAAAGATTGTTCATTTTGAGATGAATCTTGTCAATGAATCAGTTCACTAAATGATTCATTCAGTCATTCATTTTCTTTTTGGCTTAGTCCCTTTATTAATCAGGGGTTGCCATGGCGGAATGAACCACCAACTTATCCAGCATATGTTTTACGCAGCAGATGCCCTGTCAGCCACAACCCAACACTGGGAAACACCCATACACTCTTGCAATCACACATACACAATGGCCAATTAAGCTTACTCAATTCACCTATATCGCATGTCTTTAGACTGTGGGGGAAACCGGAGCACCCAGAGGAATCCCACGCGACCACAGGGAAAACATGCAAACTCCACACAGCAATGCTAGATGACCCAGCCAGGGCTCGAACCAGCGACCTTCCTGCTGTGAGGTGACCGTGCTACCCACTGCGATGTCCTCTAAATGATTTACTCAAAATGTAATTTACATCATCTTTTAATTACCCTGTACTTTTCCCAAACCAGTTGAACATAAAAATAATATATTTTGAAGAATGTTGGAAATCCTTGCCATTGATTTCCATATTTTAGTTCCTAAACAAGCACTAAACCATATAGATCTGGAACCACTAGAGTTTGAGTCTTTTTGGATGAACTGTCCCTTTAGACAGAATTGTTTAGGAAGATTTTCAATTAACAACAACACGAAATGCTCTCATGTCCCTTTTGAAGCGTTCATTATGACTGAAAAAGAGAGCATGAAATGCTTCATATTTTCACCATTGTGCTCTGCAGAAAAAAGGAAAGTCATGCTGGTTCAGAACGACATGGTAAATAACAGCAGAATTGTCATCAAACCTTTTAACAGTGCAGTGCTTCTGAAAGAATCGCTTTAACCACGGCCATAAAAACACAAGCTCTTCACTAATCTATCTATGACTCTGATGTGGGCTGGGCATTTCCAAGCGTCCCAGATTGTTTGTGTGGTACCACGTTGTGCCCAAACGGCTCATCATTTCATTAATTAGCTTGAGCTGCACGGTTGGCAAACGCGGCAGGCACGGCGGCAGCTGTCTGGATTGATTAGAGAAGAGGACCCAGCGCTGCAATTATCTAGATGACTGCAGACAATGGCTGTCTGCTCTAATAAAGATTCGTCTTACAGCTCAGCGGGGTGTTGGAATCAGCGGAGACTCAGTCGTAGGCAGGCCAATACAACAGACAATTCTCCGTTCCTCGCCCTTTGACATTTGGAGTAAAAGCCAAAACTCAAGAACCAGCCGTAGACGGCCACACAGTCCGTTTCCAGCGGAATAAATCTGCAGTTCTTATTGGACTAAATGCAATATATCTTTATATATTGGTGATATTAACAATAGCAACTGGACTTTATTGGCACTGACAGATTAGTATGATTTTTTTCAAATATCACAATATGTTAGCAGATATTCAAGAAATATGCTCAATGTAACGTTTCAAAACTCCGCCCACTGCCTGTATAGCCAGTTATATTTCAGCACCTCGAGTTGCATTGGCGGAAAACAACATTTCATTTTAGTCTTGAAGGTGGCTTCAATGTATGTGTGCGCGGCCCAAATTGTAATCTCCAGAGGACAGCAGCACTCTCCAAAATGAGACGCGGATTTATGAGTTTTTTTTTTTTTTAAATTAACAAACAATACAAATATAACAAATGTAAAAATGAGCTGATTAGCTAAGATCGTCAGGTACCTGCTAGTGTCATCAATCTGTCATCCTGAGTGTGTAAAAAAACAAAACAAAAAACTATATTTCTCTCAATATTTAGAATTTGGACTGCAATACCTAGCTCAACCACTGGGTGTCAATGGTACATACTGCACATTCAAAGACTAAGGGGGTGTGTGTGTGTGGTGGTGGTGGGGGGGAAATCACACCAAACTCGCTTTTTGCATCGAGAGGCACTTTTTTGAGATTTACTAAAGGCTGAGAGCGTTTTGCGAGCTACTTATGCACCCTCCTCTGCTTGCGTTTAAACCGCGTGCTGTGCCTTGCGTTTTTGCCATTGTGCGCAGTGTGCTCGCAGTTGTAAAAGGTAAACTACTCTAAAAGGTAAACTACTTTAATTCTATAATCCTATGAAAGCAGAGGCGGGGTTTCCATTAAGGTGACAGCAGGGTTTATGTTGTCAACAAGACTACGGAGGCTTTTGAAGATGGAGGAGAGACTGGTGGTTGCTGTTTTGAGTTATCCGGAGCTGTATGACTTCACAAATCTTAAATATCACAATATTATTAAATATTAAAATATTTTAAATATATCAAGAACAACGATCGAACACAATAGGCAGCTGATTCACTCGTTGCCTAGCGACATAAAAAGCGCACCACACTTCTTTTTTCTTGTCAACAAAAATGCATTGCAGTGCGCCTTGGGTTTTTGGAACATAAAACTCGTTCAGTGTGTTCGGCCCCTAAAATGGTCTGCCACTGTATTTCTCCATGGTGTAATCTCCTATTGTGAAATATGTGAAAGTTCAGATTCAAGTAAATAAAATACAAAACTTTTTTGTATACTATTGAAATAAGGTTTACTACCTTCAGTTAACGCATTATGCTAGTTTACTATATAAGCAAGTCCTGAACAAAGTGTTTTTTTAAATATCCATTTAAATGCAGTCATTTTGTGTAAATACACTACACTACATTCAGTTCATTTAGTAGATCATCATGATGGAGAAACATTTGTATTTATTATCCTACGTTACGGATAATTATGTTATGTAATATTCAAACAAATACTCCACAGAAACAATAACAACTGTTAGTATTAACATTTAAATTCAGAAATTTTGCATTTATCTTTAAACTGAGGTATTATTCATTATTATTAATGTAATTAATTACAATGTATTATTAATATATTATTAATGTAACAGATATCAAGAAGTAACAACACTATAGAATAATATTTTCATTTAATTTACAGCTATGCCATTCTTAATTCTGGTTACTTCATAATACATCGTTGCTCATTTATACAGCTAAAAATAATTTCAATAAATATTTGTATGTTTACATTTGTGTACATTTTCCAGTAATTGTGTTTATACTCACTGCTATTATTCACCTATACCCAACAGCACATAATAACGCATGCACATACATTAGGTACGTTTTACTTTAGGCCACTGTTTGGAATTGCTTATTTGCTGCTGTTATAAACAATGCAGTTGCGAAATACAAAGAGTTCAAATGGAGGTACAGTATAACATCACAGAGTTCATTCACAACAAACTCGATGTGAACAACACGTGGCCGTCTGTGTACATGCAAACACACGTGCACTTTGATCAGTGCAGTAATAATGCGATTAAGGTGTTTACATGCCTGTCATTAAAATCAGCATATGCCAAGCAGTTTAATGCGATTACGGTCACTACGATTATGTGCTTAAACGTATTAGTTTGATCACAGTATTGTGTTTACACGAAGTAAAGTTTAATCACAATATTGCAAAAATCCCTGTATAATCATGAGCATTATGAGGGTGCATGTAAACAAAGTAGTCAGGTTAGTTCAGGATACTTAATGTATTAGCTAAAGGAAGCAAACTGAACCACAGTGCACTGCAGCATGAAATTCAGTGATATTTAATATAAAGAATAAAATAAAACCAAAATACATTCAATAAAACCAGCAAACTAATAAATAACCCCTAAAATTATAATCATTGGTATCTGTACACCTACTGGTCTACTTTTTTTTTTAAGTGTCTTCTGTCCAGCCTGCATTTATTTGCCCTAAAGCACAGAAATCTTACATTTTTTACTAATTAAAATAACAATTTTTATATTTAAATGCATTCTAAAGATTTAAAAGCTGATTTCTTAGCATCATTACGCCAGTCACATGATCCTTTGGGAATCATTCTAATATCAGTGATGGGAAGTTGTGACCATTTTATTGACTCTGACCTTTGAGTCTTGTTTATCGAGATGGATGAATCTTTTTGAGTCATTTTGTTCAAGTTGCCAAAATAACATTAAAATGTTACGAGATGCTTCCGAACAAATCTACAACTATAGCCCAAACGTTGATCACACTACATAGAAGTTGTAACTAGAATGCTACTATACAATGCAACTCTACTAAGAGAAATAATCCTTCATCGTTTACCTGGTGTTTTAACTATGATTAGCTCTGCTCACCTCATCTGACATGTCTGCAAATTTGAGTCGTTTGTTCACCTGACACTGACAGTTCTATACAAGCCTAACCAATGCATACAGTCTGAGCCGGAAACATCGATGAGTAGTTCACCTTTTGAGTCTTCGGGTTTTTGAGTCCTTCGGTTATCATGTCACAGCATGTAAAGAGATGACTCAAAACCAAACCCTCAAGAAATGAGCGGATCATCAAATCTTTTTCCAGCTCTAAATGCATACGATTGACTTCTGTCTCAGCTCAAACCCGATAGTGGATTCGAAAAATGAACTAATCTTCTCCTCCACCTGCACAAATGAGCGCATGCGCGAGCGAATCACTCCCTGAGAGGATTACATAGAAGATTTATTCAAAATAAATGAATCATTTAAAAATGACCCTTCTCTACTAATATTCTGATTTGTTGCTTATAAATATGTTGAAAACAGCTGTGTCGAATTTTGTAGCTTTCTCTGATGAATCAAACATCCAGAAGAATAGCATTTATCTGAAATTTAAATATTTAAAAAAATGTAAATGTCTTTATCATCACTTTTATAGCATCAAATTCAAACATCTTTGCTAAAACAAAGTATTAATTTTCATAATTTATTTACCCTCTAAAATGTATAATAATAATAATGATATGATAATGATAATAACAATAACAATAAAAAGAAGAATAAACAAATAAAATGGTACTGGCTCCAAGATTTTAAATGGTATAGTGTACACTTTTAAAATGCTTTTTTTTCAGATAATAAATAAATGAATAAATACATAAATAAATGTCTTGAACAACAAATCTGCATACTACAATGGTTTCTGAATGATCATGTGACTGGAGTAATGGAGCAAAAAAATTCAGCTTCAGGAAATAAAATCACTGCAATAAATGAGATTTTAAAATATAACCGTAAATTTTAATACAAAAAACATTTCACAATTGTACTTTTTCTGCTGTGCTTTTGATCAAATAAATGCAGACTTGTTGAGCAGAAGAGACTTCTTTAAAACACACTTGCTCTAAAATGTGAGTGTAAACTGTGTATCTGTATTCATTTCCAAATGCCGGTCAAGTCACGAGAAGAACGAAAGAACTGATGAAACTGACAAGCAGAACATCCGTCATTACAGAACATTCTGGAACAGAAACAAATTTTCTCTCGGGTTCTCCGGCTCTGGTTTCCATCCAGCCGACTCTCAGCCTCGCTTCACGGGGCAGCGCCAGGCTCAGCATGGGCAATAATTCCACCTCAGCATGTCAGCTTTATTTAGCTGCATAATGCCCTTACAAACCCAACAATACCTCTTTGTTACCCTGCAGGAGAGCATCCTCTATTAGCACTGCCAGCTGCTTTTCTACTGATTTACAGGCCGGAGAGAAAAGCAGGAGGTGAAACAGGAGAAAAAAAAGCGATGGAACTGAAAAAAAAAAAAGAAACAACATGGGCGAAAGCCATTTGATGTAGAGTTTTGCCACAGGAGAGCACAAATAAAAGTGTTCTTGAACAATACCATCAGGCATGAACCTGCTTCAGACCTGCATGACATTAGGTGCATATAATATCATCTTTCAGCACGTAACTGATTACTTTTCAGTGGAAGAGGAAACGGATGAATGGGAATCATTCAACGGCCCAAGAAGCATAACATGTGTCTGAAAGGGCTCTTGTGCTTTCTTGCCCCTCTTTTTATGTTCTCATAACTGGCTTTCCACCACAGTCAACTCACAGGAACAACCCCAGACTGACGGGCCGCCTTCTGCCCGTCACACCTGACTTGTTGTTTTGACATTGTGGCCATGGTGGCAAGGTGGTGTAAAGGCACATTGTCAATATTTTCATTCGGATAATGTTCCCTCAAGTACTTTTTCACTTAACCGCTCGCTTCCAGTACAAAAAAAAAAAAAGAACACTGGCGGAAATGGATTTGCTTGGTTTGCATGACTGCCCTCCCCAAACACACACAGAGCTATCTTTATGGGGACGTCCCATCAATGTAATAGTTTTATACTGTGTATTCTACCCTACCTCTAAGTTTGCTACGGTTATGTCTTCTGTCCACACTAACCCAAAGTTTTCAAGCACCGAAAATGAAGCATTTTGAAGCCACTGCTGCTTCATGTATGTGTGGATGGGGGACATCTGAAAATGGATAAGTGGCTGCAGACATTTGCATATCTCATTGGGACTTTTTTTTAATATCAAGTACACAAAGTTCAGTCTTGAATCCTATCCGTGTAAGTTCAGACTCCTTGTAAGAAAACAAACTCCAGAGGACACGTTGGGTAAATATTAAGAGCGAATAGTGTACAATAACGTGTACAATAACGTCATTCACATCACCCTTGCTATGTTGTTTCACTATCTTCACAATAAAATGTAAAACATGATACAAGGAACTGCCTAGAGTCGTTAGATAGAGAAAATATGAATTAAATATCACGTTTAGCAACTATAGTGATATGCGATCCAGCGGTAGATCCTTGATAAACTGTCCGACATGCACTGCTCTTACCTGGGGAGGTGTGCTCAAAGCACCTGCTGACTGCCTGGAGCTCAGATGTGTGCATACATCACATGTCAGAGTTTGTGTGAGGTCACATGATGTGCATTTTCAGCAGTGTAGTGTGGACGGAGATCTTTTCAGAAATGCTAGGTGAAACGTCAGTGAGGACGTGGAACGTTGTTTTAAACTAAAACGTATTAATGTAAACGGGGCTTAAACCTAACCCTCACAGGAAATGCATTTTTACATTTTCAACATACTTAATTCTGAGTGATTTCCTCAACGGCATACAAACTAAAGTCCCTACAAGGTCAACATTTATTGGTATCGCTACACTTGTGGGGACAGTTGGTCCCCACAATGTAAGGAAGACAAGGCACACTCACACACACTTCACAAGACGTTACGCATGCATGTTTTTCAAATGTCTTATGATCCCCCCCCCTTCCCTAATGACTCGCCTTGTGACTTTATTATGAAATAATTCAGCCATCTCAATGCCAATGATATCTTGACATCTTCACGGCAAATTAAACTGGATAATCGGCTTTAAGCAGAGCTGATTGTATCTTTCATAGTGTGACTTTATGGAAGAAAACATATTAAAGAAAGAGCGTGGGTCAAGTAACAGTCAGGCCGACGGTTTGATCAGAATCAGACCTTCATAAAAGAGGATTTTTCAAAGATGAACTCACGTCCACGCCTGACCCGCATTCAAAGCATTGCTGCTTTCCAATGAAATCCTTCACAGTTGCTTTGGAGAGCATTACGTCCCATTAAAGACCATACAGTGCATGCATTATTCTGCTGTTCGATAAACGCCTTCAGAAATGTTATCGCTTGAAAAGCATAGAGGAAGAAATTAAAATTGAATCACAGGTGGAAAGACTGTACAATGAATCCAGCAGCGCTGAAGGCACTAGACGAAAAAAAATCTTTTCATTTCACCGAAGGGGGAAATGACCCTAAACGAAACATTCATTGTCACTCCACAATCCTATCACTCAATCTATATCCTTCTTCAAGGCTTATTTTTCAGGTCGGCTGACGGATAGTATCTTAGAAATAAAAAAAGCGTCAGTAGACAAAAGGAGAAGCATGAAACACCGTTATTTGGGAAGGAGTGCCTTTCAGAAATGCATCACTTCTGTATGACACTGTTTTAAGAGGGCGCATTCAAGTGTTTACAATAGCCGAGCGTGTTCTTTCATGCAGGCCGGGGCTAAATTACAGCTCTGAGACCCTCTTGTTCAACTCGGATGGGACTCTTCTGGTGGGTTTGACACTGGGATAAGGTTGCAGGGAAATATCAGGTTAGCAAACACACACACACACACACTACTTTTAGATGCCCTCAATGGTGCAAGAACAGGACTAAACACAATGGGGAAGGCTTTACAATGACTATCGGTTTATAAAAGCAGTGCAAATAGATCTATGGAGGTAACATATGACAATCATGTTGATCATATGCAGAAGTACAAAGAAGTATGGTATGACAATAGTATGATAGTCTGATTAACCGTTAAAGCACTGTTATGAGGTCTTATGTATACATTTATCTGCTGGATTGATGCTTCCAACAACAGGATTGTTGTGAGTTTATCAAATTTAGAGGCTAGTATTACATGCTATGAATCAGAGCTGTGGAGACAGATATTGCTTTATTTTTTTTTTGTAAATTGTTCTTGTCTGTGTTCGATGTTATGGATTATATGTTTTATGTTTTTTAGATTTGGACATTGAGTCTGTAATAAAGTTTGAATGAATGAATGAATGAATGAGTGAATCATCCATTCATTTACTCATTCATTCATTCATTCATTCATTCATTCTTACAAAGTATGATTTTTTCTTGTTTCTAGTTAAAATATCTAGAAAATCTTAAATCGAGAAGCATTTCAAAGCAAAAACTAATTATTTTGCTCTCCCCTCTGGCAGATTATTTTGCCTGTTTTAAGTAAAAACTCCCTTAATTTCGACTCATTATTTCATTATGATTAACACATTATTTTTTGATTGTCTAGAAAATGCTTCTTCATTTAAGAGTTTTAAGATATTTGCACTAGAAACAAGACAAAACCTCGACGTAAGAACAGCATTTTTTCTTGGAACATTAGTGACGATAAATGGACATATATATTTAACACTGAATGGTTTTACTTCGATCTTTCCGAAAATCCAGTATCGAATTGTACCTCACTTGTGACACTTGTGAACAAAAGTTCTTGCTGATCCAATCTGGAACTTAGCATTCCAGCATTAAAACTAAAGTTCATCCACACAGAAGAAGTCTTCCCAGCAGATAGCACGTCGTCAACATGACGTCAGATTGATGTTTTACCCTAATTTCGTGGGGACGTTGCATTTCATTTGGAAATAAAAATCGAGTTGACTTCAGAACCCAACGTCAGTGTCAATGTCCAGCGTCCAACCTAAAATCAACCAAATATCAACGTCTAATGATGTTACAGCTTGACATTATCACTATGACGTCTATCAGAAATTGGATCTTGGTAGCCATACCTGATGGATAAATGTCAGTATTTGACATCAATATGACGTTGGTTTAAGATATTGGCTTGACATCAGATTTTGGTGACTTTCCAACTAAACCTAAATTCAACCAAATATCAACGTCAGCTTTCAACATCAAAATAGCATTGTCCTTAGATGCTGGCTGACATTGAATTTTAATAACGTGATGTCACGACCTAAATCTAACCTAATATTAACGTCTTATGACATTGTGTGCCTGCTGGTTTGTATTTTGGGCTATCTTTATTGGTTGCTTTACTTTTTAGTTATTTATTTACAACCAGTGTGAATCGGTGGGTGGAGCTAAACAGGCAGTGATGTAGAAGTGGGTGTTGATGTTTTGTGGAGGCACTATTATGTAACAAAGTGACACTCCACATACTTCAATTTGGCTTCAATATAAGATGTTTTTAGAATAACAAGAACATGTTGAGATCTGAGTAGTTTAGAGTATGTTTTTATTGTACAACGACCTCATATATCAAAGGATTGAAGAAATTTAGAAGTCTCACTTTATGACCTCTTTAATAAATCACATTCAAAAGACATTCAGAATTCATAGCAGGTGATACGTTTTCACTGGATGTTTATGTGACATCATTTTACACACATCATCACATCTTTATTGTCCTTTAACCTTGTTCATTTGTATCCGATTAAATATACTGTCTACTCTGACCAGGGTTTATGGAGTTTTAAATTGTATCGAGGCCAGGCTTTAACCCGTCTGTACAGACCTTCAGCAGTATAGTGAGGAGGGAAGTAATAAAGGCAGTTTGAAGGGGCAAGGAAGGTTTTGGAGGCGTGCCAGTTAAACTAATGGAGACAGGCCCTCTGTCCTGACCTCTAGCACCGCTCAGGGGGACCCGCTCAAACACGCATGTCTCCTCTAATTTCCTGTTACAGCTCCTTTTTTCAAACATACACACACACATACACACATTTTTATAAGGGCTTCTCATAGATGTAATGACTTTTACACTGTGCAGACTGTATACACACACACATACACATACGAAAAAAAAATACTGCCTTACTCTAGTCATTGTTGTGAAAAGAACAAGAATATGCTATTTCAGATTGATGAAATATAATAATAAAAATGTAAAAATGTTTCTGTTTTTAAAGTGTGTGTGTATAATATATATTTATTTAAATGTATAAATATATTAAAACATATTTAAAAACTATACTATTATAGTTTTTTCTAGTATTCACAAGTTAAATTTAATGACTGTCAAGTTAAATGTTCAAATATTTAATTATTAAATGTAATTAAAGTACTTTAATGTTAATGTTATGTAACACGTTTTATGTTAAATAAAACAAAACTAAATAAACTAAAAAATAAAACATATTTCAAATAATGTTACATATATATTTTTGCAAAAACAAAACAAAATACTCATTTCCATTCATTCATTTTCCTTCAGCTTACTATCTATTTCAGAGGTCGTTACAGCAGAATGAACCGCCAACTATTCCAGCATGTGTTTCATGCAGCAGATGACCTTCCAGCCGCAACCCACAACTGGGAATCACCCAAACACATTCATTCACACACTACAGACAATTTAGTTCATCCAATTCATGCATGCCTTTGGACTGTGGGGGAAAACCCGGAGGAAATCCAAGCCAACAGGGGAGAACAAGCAAACTCCACACAGAAATGGCAACTGGCCTAGCCGGGACTCGAACCAGCGACCTTTTTGGTGTGAACCACCGTGCCATCACATACTCATTCTGCCCTTCTTCCTACTGTAATGTAAAAATAGAATCAGTTGACATCAGGGCTTAATTTGTGCCGGAACACGGCAGGTTCGGATCCGGAACCTCATTTTACCAATCCCCTCCTCAACCGCCCTCTTGTCCTGTCCGCTGTTCACTTTCACTTTCTTCTGCGACTCCTCAACCCTCTTCACTTTATTCCACGACACCTCTGTATCCTCTGGTAACATGCCGGATCTGTTACACTGATCTGTTCCGGGACCTCGCAATTCACAAATTAAGCACTCGTTGTCATAAAACTAAAATGTTATTATATTTAAATGACACAAAAGATAAAACAGTGATTTTAAAATTCTAAATATAGCTGCTATATAAACTCATCTTACACTAAATGTGGGTGTCTTCTGTAAATCATGGTAAAAAAAAAAATATGAAAACGAAACATTTCTCTACAGAACACTTACAGAAAAATCATATAGAATGAGAATCCATCTTTCTGAATTCATAGGTCACACAAAGCACAAAATAAAAGGTTCTATACAAGGGTGTACATGAATAAAAAGATCAGCTTAATGTTTAGGTTAAATGCATGAGGTGTAGCCTTTCAAAGGTTTCCATCAATGACTATACTCAAGCAGAAGTACATCTATGTTTCTTACAAAAGTGTTTAAGTGCAAATAGGCCAGCTAAAAGCCTCTCCAAAGTGCAGCATTTTAAAGCTGGTTTAAAAGGGAGACCCAGGTGGCTCATTCTTGCTGAAGAACCTTTGGGCCGTGCTAATGTTCTCACCAATACGGGTTCAAATTCAGGTGGTTAGTACAGAAAAATCCATTGCCTCAGGGAGATAATAAAGCACCTCAGCTGCCCATGTAGATGCTCTCCAAAATGTGCACTGTGACATGCTTTCAATTTACTTGCAATCATACATCAAAAGAAGACCTCTAAAACCTTAATCCAACATCCTCTTCAACATGGGTTCATACCTGAGCTGAATGTATTGATTTTGGATGAGCTTAGAGCATATTGGAAAATGAATGTCTGAACCTTTTAGATTTCCATTTTAAAACTAAATATATTGTTGAATTGAGCTAAAAACACACCTAAATGTAATATGAATAATATTTTAATATTTTAAAACTTTAAAATAGCTGAACATAATCTGAGCATAATTTCTCCAGTCAGTGTCACATTATCATTCAGAAATGATTTTGCGCTCTGTTGTGATAATCAGTAACAGAACACAATCATTAATAATGGTTATTATTATTGTAAAACAAATTAGTTCTGCTTCATTTTTAACATATTATGATAAATCAAAATTTCCTGCATTATTTAATGAAAAAAAGTGCTAAATAAGTCTATTTAGTAACTGTTTTATTAAAATGGCCATTTTGAATAGTATTATATCATGGTTTCCACAAAATCATGAAGCAGCACAAATATATTCATAATGTAAAATAAAAAAAATGTATCAGAATATTGAATAATTTATTCACATGACCCTGAAGACTTGGCCATAATCACATATTGAGTCTAAAACCACATGGACAATGTTTCATTTACCAATTTCAATGCGCCTCTGAGCTTGTGCTCATGTGGCATCTATTGATCAAAGCAACCAAAAAAGTTGCGCTAACATTAAAAGTTGCGCTCTCTAAGGACAATACTACTGACAAACCCTTGCTGTATGTAGCTCTTACTAAAAAAAGGGCATATTTTTTAGTAAGTGTACTTTTTTCCCTTCTATTCTTAAATAAATTGATGTATTCCATAATAAAAAAATATTTGTAGAGCAGCCCATGTTCTCGTCATTAATATTTTAATAAATTTTAATATATAAAACTGTCCAAGATATAAACAAAAGCAAGTGATTTGGTTAAAAAAAAATCCTGAATGGTTATAAAAATCTTTATAATAATTACAATAATTTATAAAAATAACAAAAATAATTAGTTTAAACATCTTTAATAATATTAATAAACTTTCTATTTCTCTGTTTATCCGTCTGATTTTACAGTGGTTTTTTTTGACCGCCTCCTGTCGTTTTAAAGAATGGCGAACGCATCAAGTATAAAAGCCTCATCCGTTTCTGGTACGATATAGAGGTGCACACGCTCTCTGCGGCGCCAGGCGAAAGTATAAATCAGGCTTGAGCTTCTCAAGTTGAGCTAGCAAAAGACACAATACGCGAACAGCGCCTAATGATGCTGAAAACCCCGCTCTGAATAACAAGAATAAATTACATTAAAAACATACCTCATATAGTAAAGGTCATGTTTGTGTACAGCAATAAGAAAACTAAGTGAGCCATTTCAGTGTTACATTCTCCATAAACACTTAATACGATAGAACTGCAAAACTGAGAATGTTTGCTGATGAAATTCCCTTTTAAGAAAACACCAACTCCCTATCCAGTGCACAAAAGCAGGACTCGTTCTGTACCTGCTCATCTTTTCCACATCTACTGGCATGGTGGCTCTCTCTGCCCCCTCACACCTATGAGAGGCAACGAGGTCTAACTCTAAATGGCTCTTCATAGTTGAGATCCACTCCTGGGACCCTCTTATCCGGTCTCTCCCCAGCGAGGCAACACATCAGCGGGGTTCAGCGTCCCACTCTTCCACTGCTCTCTAGCGCGGTGCTAAAATAACAGCCACTCTGGGTCTGAATGGGGCCACTGGAGAGGAAGGCTGTTAAGAGGCCTATCCTGTGCTCGGCGCAAGGGGGAACAGATGCCTGTTTGATTAATAGAAGACCACACAGACTGGGATTTCACTCTTTTTTTCTGTCTTTCTTTCCCCTTTCTGCGTCCAGAGCCTCGGATGGAGCGTTATTTGTGTCTTAGCATAGCTCGAAAACGATTAATGACCGTCTGAACATAAAATACGAGATCTCTGCGCAGCGTCCCTCTGTGGTTTTCGACCATGTGCTGATTTCAGGGCTAATTAGCTTAACCTCACAAACCGTCTCTGAGCTGCGAGACTTCAGCTTGATGAATGCAGATGGAATAACGTGCCTGCGGAGTTACTTAAATGCACAGAAGCATGTGCTTGTATGTGCCGTGGTTTATATCTTGGAGTGAAAATGTTTTGCATAGATAAGGATCAAATAATGTGATAACAATGCGAAGTGTATCCTGAATAGGGATGCCAACGATTAATCGACGACTGATTAATTGCTGATAATGCTTTAAATCACTTTAAATCAATAGCCGATTAAGCTTGTGGATCATTAATGATCATAGTTTTAAGGCGCATGTGAATTACGCACAAATTATGTACAACAGATGCTTGGAAAAATTAAGCGAGCTTCAATTTACCCAGCAAACAATTTAGTGTTTACTAGACATCTAACAGACTTCTAAACTTAGACAACTTTCCTAAAAAAAGGGTAAATTTGGGCTGTCACTGAAAATCTAATCGACTACTAAGAATATCTTAACACTAGAAATAGACAGACTTTATATGTGTAGTCATTCATTTCTGTTTATTTGACGACTAGTCTAATTTTGGGCCCATTCTTAGACGTCTGTTAGATTTTCACTGAAAGCCCAAATTAAGCCTTGTTTTAGCCAAGACGACTATGTTTAGATGTCTATTTGACATCTTTTAAAAACAAAAAATGCTTGTTAGGTATAGTTCGGGGTTGTTGTGTTGCGTTGCTCTGTGCAGCATCGATCTTAAACAACATTATCAGATTCTTAAATATCTGAAATGAATTAACTCAACTGGTAGTTTAAGCTCTTGAGCATGCAATCTATAAATATTGAACATTTATCCATGTGAGGTACGTAAAAGCGGATGAAAGTGGGCTAATGACTATGGCATAAGCTTTAAACACATCATGAACGCTGATGAGTCAATTCTGGCCTTTTCGCATTCTCCAGATTTTCCTTGAAAAAGAAAAACCCACACAACTTTTTTTGCATATTTAAAAAGAAAATGACACACAATAATGAACACTTATTTACCAGTGTGTCCATTTTATATTGCACTTCTGACATGTTTAGGCAAGTAATTACATTTAAACATGAAATGTTCTACTAAATTATCAACCAATTTTCCAATTAAGCCGTTTACACTACTGTGCATTTACACTACTGTACATGCATTTTGCCTTCAGAGTAGATGCCATGTCATGTAATTTCGATGCAACTCAAGAAGACATATATCGCATTGTAAATGTTATTGCACAATGAATGCGAAATTTTCATCCTTAATTTTTACACATTAAAATCATTTTGATCTCATGTTGTGTGAGTCGTATTGACACACCGCCTCCGAAACTTTCATCCGTCATAAAAAAATCAAACCGGGTTAGATTTTTCTCCACTTTTCACATCCGAAAAAACGAATTGAAAGGTGTTTTGAAAGTTAAAACCACCGTACAAGTGAAAAGCTAAATACAAAATGCCATCATTTGAGCTACAGATAACTTTATGTTGGTAAAATGGCCCTGCTGCTGCTTGGTGTGTGTCCATACGTTTGACATACTGCCCATGGACATTATAATAGAAAACATGGTCCGCTTTCGGTGTCAATGCGGCCACCATCTATTATAATGTCTGTAAGTACTGCCAGTCTCTGTTCAAGATTTGTTTACGTACATGAATGTGAAGTATCACAAGCAATGTATCAAAATTCTACTGATTTCCTGAAATAAGCTTTGCATTTCGGAATAATCATTTCACAATGGATTAATTTAATTAATAATATATAACAATCCGCTTCGGACTCTGTTTGCAAGGTTTGTTTACGTGACAACATTTTCCGCAAACGAATACGAAAAAACACATACAAAAATTTCGGACTTCAGTGTGCAAAGAGCTTTATTGGTAAGATTTTTACTTTAACTTTATTGTTATCATTTATTAAATAATCATTCAAACGATTGTGGGAATTTGTGAAAATTGACATTCCTAACCCAGACATACTGCAACCATGCTAACGTGTCCCTACGTTCTTTGAACTCCAACAAGCATGGAAGTGCTTTCAAATTGTTCCTGGTCATGGAATTGTGTTCATTTATCTTCCATCCAGTGCCGCAGAATTCCACTCTTTAAAAGATCCTTCTGAACTGGTTCCCGAAATGTCGAATCCATAACAAGCGTGTTTGCAATATCCATCCAGTCTATCAATTCGTCTCTGCCAGTGACTGAACATTATCCAAGCTTCATGTTTGGCCACAAGCAACAACCATCTGGCTTTGTGAGCGAGGATAACAACGTCCTCTTGCAAATAGCGTCAACTTCAAACAATGAAACAAAATGCTAAAAATCTCGTTCTGGCAGCTCCCTCAAACCAGCGATAAAGAGCTGAGCGTACACATTTGATATTCACTCCCTATTCTTAACCATCCTGATGAAAAAAATAATAAATACTGCTACCCTGCAGCTAGACTGATGGTTATCCCAGCCCTAGCGGGAGTGATCACACTGGGGATAGTTAAACGAGCTCCAGCAATCAACTCTTGAAAGAAACCGGTCATTAGCTGGCCCACGAGTGCTAAAATTACCCTGCGCAAATGCAGGCAGGCTCCTGAGAAGCCCTGACCTCAACTTTACAAGCTTCACTGTAGGGCTGCTAGATCATCTCGAGAGCGCCGCTCCATCGCCGTCTGGTCCCAGGGCGACCATGGCACAGGGTAAGGATGGTTTTAACAGGGCTTAGACTGGCAGCCCTGGGAAAGCTTACTGAAAGGTGAAAGATGCTTATTTTAAGCCTGCCTGACTACGGAACAGTGGCTTCTCAAACAGTGAATGAAGCACGGATGGATTTTCTTCAGCTTTCCAAAGAATATCTAAAGCACCAATGGCTGAAGTAAAAAGACAGTGTTGTGGAGACATGTCCAATTAAGACCTATGTTTTCCTATTCAAACTGATCTGTACTATGACATTCGGTGCTTCCCACAGGTTTGAAATTGTGGTGGTTGCCAGATTAAAAGATACATTTTACCCACAGCAAATGAAAAAAAAGTGATTTTAACTGTTTAATTGTATTGTTTTTAGTGTTATTTTATTATCATTCTCTCTCTCTTATTGGCATAATATTTTGTACAGTATTTCCAAAGTATTTTAGATATGTATAAAAATAGCCTATGTAATATGTTAACATCATCAAATTAATAAAATATACAGCAAATGACAAATAAATGACATAAAAAATGAATAAAAACAGACAGTGTAGAAAAAAACAGACAGTAAAACAGACAGTATAAATAAGGCAAAATAGTTAATTGACCATTTCTCATGGAGTACAAATATTACATATATAATAATTATATTCATTCATTCATTTTCTTTTCGGCTTAGTCCCTTTATTAATCCGGGGTCGCCACAGCGGAATGAACCGCCAACTGCATCCAGCACACTGAATCCAGCATTTGTTTTTATGCAGCGGATGCCCTTCCAGCTGCAACCCATCTCTGGGAAACATCCATACACACTCACTCACAAACGCACTGTGGACAATTTTAGCTCACCCAATTCACCTATACTGCATGTCTTTGGACTGTGGGGGAAACTGGAGCACCCGGAGGAAACCCACACAACCACGGGGAGAACATGCAAACTCCACACAGAAATGCCAACTGGCCCAGCAGAGGCTCGAACCAGCGACCTTCTTGCTGTGAGGCGATCGTGCTACCCACTACGCCACCGTGGCGCCACAATAATTATATATAATATATAAATATAGATAATATAATTATATATGTAATATTATATAAAATATACGCAGCCAGTTTCTATGTTATTTCGTCCTCTCTGAGTATATAGTAAAGTTTTTCTGAGTTGTTTATTAAAGAATTAATTATTTACTGTTTCTGTCGCTCTCACGGCTGTGTGTGCGCAGTCAGCTGCGAAGACGAGCGGAAGGAGGTTTAAATAAAAAGATAATGTAAAAACGTATACAATTAATGACAACTTTCGAAAGCAAAATCCAAATACCGGACATTAGGGGATTTAGAAACCCCGGCCAGATGCAGTTTTTAAGTGCCAAAAAGGCACGTCTCTGTGGGTCTGCAGAGCACGTGAGACTGTCTGTGTTGACAGTTCTCGCGCACACAGAACTAACAGTAGCCTAGGGGTAAACGAGACAATTTTCCACTGGTTAATCGATCGCAGATATTTAGTTATCTTGAGTGGATATAAAAAGATGTAAAAAATTGATAATAATAGTTAAAAATAAAGGTTGCCAAATATAATTGGCTGGCCGTTAATATACCTGGGCGGTATATATACCCAAGTAAAGTCTATGTATGGGAAGCACTGGACATTATATTAACTGTAATACAGCTTTTATTATTATCATTGAATGTCATTGGTTTACCAATCGGCACCGCAGTAGACTCTGGAGCATTTCAAAGTCGTGCCAAGCAGCTGGTCTATCTATGAGCTGACATATAGGCAATTTGCCAACAGACAGACATTTCAGAACTGATTGGTACCAAAGTCTATACTTTTGATAACCCTAGTACAAACTGTATATTTTATGCCCTTACTCCAATGCTACTGCTAAAACCAACCCTCACAGGAAACATTCTGCATTTTTACCTTTTCAAAATCTTCCATACTATTTGATTCATAAGCTTTTTTGCCCATAAGCCCCATAATTTGGTTTTAAATCTCCACTGGGACAGTACATATACAATAAATAAATAAAAAAAATACATAAAAAAGCATTTAATCAATTGTTTCATTAGCTCTCTTTTTATTAACATCATTATTTTTTCTCTAACAATAATGAGTTTGAGATAAGATCACAGTACAAATCAATTTTATGATTTCAGGAGAGAAATATGGCATGCTTTTGGCAGGCATGATGAAGCCTTTGGACACTGTTCATTTTTGCAAAGCTCTTAGCCAAGTTTGTTATATTGGCACTTGAAAGGTTAAGTTATGTCTCATCAATTATGGTTCAACAAATCTCTGCGAATGAAAGCTACAGCTATATCAATACCCCATGCACAGTCAGCTTAAACGCACAGCAACTGATATAGCATTTCAGCAAATGGCCAGACGTCAACAAAATCAATACTCTATGTGCGGTCGTTCGACCAAATTGGAACGAAATGAAAAGGGAAACGAACACGTTGAGATGTAATATTATTTTCTGAAACGCGTTAAGAAAAACAACTCCTGCCAGTTAAGATAATGGTTACAGCCACGGTAGGATAGCACGGCTCTCCATATAAATAGAACATGACAACAGAATCATAATTTAAAGCATCATAAATATTGAAAGGAAATTAAAATAATTTATGGAACAGGCTGGTCGACAGGGTGTGTTTTTCTGTTTGCACAGAGCAAAACGACGGGCCGGGAGGAAGAGGAAGATAGCTTTAGTAATTGCTTTTTCTACCCCTGAAGCAGCTTCCTGCCTTTTATCAAAAAGGCAATCTCTGTCAGTAATGGCTCAATTAATAATTAAACACATGTTTTATCTCCTCCACGCTCCCGCTATTTATTTTCATCTTCCTGACAGGCAGAACTACACAAACAGGGTTAGCGCTATCAATAAAGTGGAACATTCATAACACTCGCTTTCCAGAAATGAAAGGAAAACACACACGCAAGCCAGCTACCACAACAAATGGTCATATGTTCCGAGATGGCGGGGAGGAATAATAAAAGTTGGAAATAATAAAGAGATATGAATGCCATTCTTCCATTCCAGTTGAAGTTGCAGTTCTTTTTCAGAGCCAAGTGGGACCCAACGACATTTATGAAACACTCTGGCTCGGAGAGAAATTTCCCTTGTCGAAAACATTTAAATTACATACATTATATATATATATATATATATATATATATATATATTTATATATATATATATATATATAAATAATTTGAATGTTTTCGACAAAAGAAATTTCTATGTGTGTATGTATGTATGTATGTATGTATGTATGTATGTATGTATATAATGTATGTATGTACTATTGTATACATTCAGAGTTCATACACATTTTTACTTCTAAAATTCCATGACTTTTCCATGATTTTTCCAAGACTTACAAGTAAATTTTCATGACCTAATGTTTCATGCAATGTCTACATATGCGTGGTAAAAGAAAAACAATGCATGTTCGACTTTATTACAGCATATCGTTAAACACACAACAATCTATTTAGTTTTAATTTATATTTATGTAAAATTGATTTAGATAATGCTTACACTAATAATGTGAGAGTATATGATTGGCCAAGGACAGAAAAGAAGTAAATAACCAATATTCAAGTATACAGATATCTGTTTTCCATGACTTTTCCAAAACTTTGTGGGTTTTTCTGTTTTTCCAAAACTTTTCCAGACCTGGAATATGCCATGTCAAAATTTCATGGCTTTTCCAGGTTTTCCATGACCGTATGAACCCTGTACTTTTGTAACATGTAACATTACTACTTGTTTTGCTAGACCAGTGGTTCTCAAGCTTTTTTCTCCAAGTACCACCTCAGAAAAAAATTGTCCCTCCAAGTACCACCATAAAACCCGGTACTGAAGTACAGTAGCATAGTAGGCCTAATTAAGCAGCTACAGCATTGCGCAGTTCAAAAACAAGGCAGATTAATTCTTCTAATCAAGAATATTTGTTACTGTTACCCCCTTAAATAAAAGGTTTAGCCTATTAAGATTAATTTACTGATCACATCGATAGTTATCGTACGCATCAAAGGGTTAAAGTGTTCATTTTTTAAATTTAATTATTCAGCGATTCCTCCATGTACCACTAAAAGGAAGCTTGTGTACCACTAGTGGTACACATACCACAGTTTGAGAACCACTGTGCTAGACAATAGTATTTAAAGTGCAACTTAAAAGCTTAACTAGGTATATTAGGTTAACTAGTCAAGATAACTGTTTTAAAAAATCTTAAGGAAGCTAATAATATTGACCATACAATTAATTTACAATTTTTAAAAATTGCTTATATTCCAGTCAAACTAAAATAAAATTTCTCCAGAGCTAAAAATGTTATAGGAAATGAATGTTATTGGAGAATATTTGAAAAATAGTAAATATTTTTTTATTATTATCTGCACTATATATATATATATATATATATATATATATATATATATATATATATGTTTTGTTTGTTTATACTGAAAAAAATCATAGTGTTCCTGCAAAGTAATTTAAAAGGTTTACATAATGATCAGACAGGCAGGTCTGCTGCTCTCTAACTAGCCAGTGTAAGTTGCAATATGAACCAGACTTTTGACTAAATGATAGTATCTGTGTAATCCAAGAGCCAAAGGGACGGAGGATGGAAAACAAGCACAAACAATAACCCAAACAAAGGACAACAGCATTCATTGCTGATTAATATCAAATGACAAACAGGGCTAAATGACTAGCTCCTCAATAAGAGCTCGGACGAAAACAGCTGCAGAAGGCTTACACATAATAACAGCTGAACAGGCTTTATCAAACAAACACAAATCCAATTTTATCCATACGGGCTACAGACACCTCTGCGGCGAGTTTAATATTAGCTGCTAATCTTGAAATATACGGTGCCTTCTCGACGGTCCGTCCCAGTCCGTGACTCCTCGATCTCGGCACTTCCACAATCCAACAGCTGCAAAGCTGATTAGCTGGTCAAGAGGTCAACTTCTATTCATTATTTAATGGGCAAGAGGCCACAAACACTGCAGCGCTAAGGTTAGCAATACATCAGCATTAACCTCAGCGGAGGAGAAGAGCAGCATACATACACTCTCTCATTCTGCACCGCTCCCCCCCCACAATCCCTTGACCCCTGCTGGCCTCCACTCATTTTTCCCTCCCTCTATTTTTCGCCCATGCAGGAGGGGAGAGGAGCGAGTGTATTTTATATTCTGAAGGGCTGACGGGAGGGCGTGTGTGAAGGGGGGCTCCTGCACTGAGGCGGAGCAAGGAGCAGACTTTTATTGACATGCAGCAAATAGCGGGTAGGAACAAAGGCCACTCAACGGCTATTGAATCGTGGGCCTGCAGACAGAGTGCTTGATTAGCGATTCGACACGGAGACCCTGAGCCGTGTAGCATATAATGAGTGCTTAGAGAACGACCCTGCGGCTCCCTGGGGACGGTGGCGGAGGGGAGGCAGGGCGGAGTGGAGTAACATCCATACTCGGCGGAATTGATTCGGCCAAATGCTATCAAGAAAAAAAACGTGTGACGACCAGACGTAGCTCTTAATCCGGAATTACATACGGTGCGATAGCTGATATAGACTGTAAATGTTATTCATAATAAATTAGTTGGGTCAATTTGTTTTGATGGGCTGGCTGGCACGGCAGAATTTTTGTTTTGCAACGGTGGATTAACAGTGAAAACTGGTGTGTTATCAATTGGATCTTACGCAGTTGTGGCAATCTCTCTTACCCCCCTCCTTTTTTGTTGCATTCTCACTCCCTTTCTTTCTTTGTTCTACAGTCCTAATCCACTATGTGTGGGCCGGTAAGTTTAATGGAAACAATTTATTAAGTCCGGCTTAAAATGCCATCTGCTGTTAAGCCTTCCAAAGCCGCTAAGCTCTCAGTTTGGCCCGAAGCTGGCGGTGCTTCTCGCGTACAGTAATACGCTGTTTAAAATGAGCACAACGGGTCAAAATTAATCAGGATTAGCAAACCAGAAATCCACTTCACAAATGGCTTTTCACCACAATCTTCCTTCGCTATCCCAGCATGCCCTGGGTTTGCCTAACAGACCTCACACACAAAATGGGTGCGTCACCGCTTCACTGATGGGTAAAATGAAGAGGAAAAAGACCAAACCCCCCTCGCAACGATGCTTAGTGCCTCTAACCTTATTGTGCTGCTGGCAGATGCTGCACACTGTTCTAGGACCAACAGTCCCCTTATGTAGCTTTGAATGAACTGTACTGCAAGTCCAGACGTGGAGTAAACAATGAATGTAAAAGAGCTATTTTTCATATTTGATGGATTGATTGACAGGGTTAAAACATTAAAACAAGACTATACAGACGAACTAACTAAGTTGAGTATGAATTAAGTCTCTTCATTCAACCCTGGCACTGCTAGATGGAGAGCAACTCTTTTGAATTTGACTAAAAACACAACAACCATGGCAATTACGTACGCACAGATTACAGTAAAACGAAACAGCTGTTTGGCTGATACCAAACTTGTATGTCACCGCAGTACTTGACTGAGGGCACCGAATCAATCAAATCAAGAACCAGCTAACACGAAATCTGTTTACAGAAACAAAGACACATGCGTATTTGCGTAAGCAGCACCACATGCATGCCGAGGTATTTCCCTGTAATGCAATTCTCGAACGCAAGACGTGAGCCAAGCGAGTGATCAGTCTGCCAGAAGTTCTCCAGGGCAGACCAATTTGGGGATCAGAGCTGAGCGAGCTTTAGATTGGTCTCGGCGGACGTACTGTAATGGGACACATATGCTCCTATACCCCCAAAATCTAGAATAACAGCCTGGAGGAATGGTGCATTCCATGGAACAAAGTCTGGATAACCCACATTCAACAAACACTACAGGAGAACAAGGGTAATGATACTGAAAATTCCTTGCCAAGTACTTTGGAAGCTTTTGTCAGACCAGTGATTACGACAACTGCAAAAGCAACTGAATGGGCGTGGGTCTCAATGAGATTCAGGAAATAAAAAAAAGAGAAGATGATCCTTAACTAAACACTCTAAACACTTTAAACCTCTTAGGTTATGTTTATATGACAACAATGTAGCCAAAAACAAGTATTTATTATACTGTAGCGAACGGGGCAGGGCTGAGAGGCATGGTGGCATGAGTGCTAACTGCTGACACCTGGACCCGCCACCTGTCTCAAATCTCACTAAGGAGCTCTGGATGATAAAAGAATAAGAGACCGCAGTGGAAGACGAGAGAGGACCAGGCATGGACATTTTATGTCTTTACTTTTGCCACTTCGCCACCGTGGTGCCCTTCTGTTTGTTTTATTTTCTCATATAAAAATGATATAAAAGTTTGTCGGTTTTCCTCCATCTAACATCATTACATACGCGTTTAAAAAACTTATGTTTATAAGTTTTCCTATTCAAAGAAATGACTAAAAACTCTGTATTATGTATACCAGTATGGTCTCGGTGCTGGTGTGTATGCATAACTTTGCTCTGTGTGTACGATGCGTTTCCGGGTTTGGTTGTAATGTGAAGCAAATCTACAATTTGCTGATGAAGCACTAGAAATTACTAGTTCACTACCATGCACTACCAAACATTGATGTGTTTGTGTTCAAGCTTGTCTTTAATCTACACATCCTTACTCCTCTAAACACTTACTATACATATTCATAGCATCATCAGCATCATCATTGACTCTCACTCTCGGGTGTTTACATCGACATGACAATGCAGCACTTTTATGCATTTTCAGTCACAAAAATGCTGTTGTGTAAATGAACAAACAATATGCATAAAAACATTGTTGTATAAATGGGCCCTTAGATTTAAAGTGTTCTGGAATCAATCAAATTGGAACTGTAATAAAACCAATGGATATATCATCAAACTTGATGGATATCTATCTATGACGTCTGAACTCAAAGTACTTCAACCATCCAACCTAAATCGTGAACCATAATGGACATTAACAGTTACAAAGTCTGAACTGGAATTGGTTATCACAGATTATGTTCTCAGAAACGAAATTATCGTTAAAAATAAAAGATTTCAAAGGTCATGCGTTCACTGCGAGATAAGTAATCTCTACAGATTGGGTGTCAGTTTGCTTGTACGATATTTATTCCCCGCAGTCCCAAATCAGTTAATCCACATATACCCACTCTTAGTTTTTCAGTCTTTTCTAATCCCAATCTGGTACTTCTACCATGCGTTCTCGATATCATCTCTGTTATCCCTAGGGGAGCTTGTTTGTTTGACACACATTAGAGGGTTTTAAGAAAGATTCTGTCTGTCTAGCTGTCAACCGTAACACAGATTATAGTGCCAGCAACATCAAAAACAACAACAACCTCTTATGTTTACATCAGAAGTGCTCAAGCCATGTGCTCTGATCTACTTTTATGCATGCCAGATGTTGTGCAAGACTTTTCTCATGATTATGCCTGGAAGTCATACACATACTTGCATGAAAAACGACTTTAATTTAGACCCCGACAGTAGTCACAAGTTCTACTCTTCCTCTGAGCTCGACTTGTCTCCTTTCGCTTCCTCTTTTCAGTATTTTCAGAGAGCGGCGGGGCAAAAGCTCTCCAAAAGACTCATGCCGGGCACCAGAAGTGTGGCATTAAACTTGACATCTTCTCCGCACTGTGCAACAAACAGAATTCGTTTCACAACATAGTTCCTCTACAAAACCTGGATGTGAACCAACTAAAAAAAAACTTCTAGGTCTGACTTCCCACTGCTCTCAGCCAAAGATTTACTGCTCCTGGAAACAGTCAAAAGTAGCTCAGATCTGCATTAAAAGCAAACCCCCTGCCAGTAGCCACTTGAAGATGGGTCAAAAACATATGGAAGCAAATAAGCACCATCTCACCACTTTATAAACTCACAGAACTTCAACAGGCTTTAAAGAGGATTACGGGTCATCTGAGATTTGCTGTCTGGTATATTTAGGTCTAGAGACATAAACCGACCCTTCAGAAACTTAACAATTCCTTCTTATGAGTCTGGTATCTCAGGATTTACTGCTACCACATTTTTCATTATGCACTTCTACAGTACATGAAAACATATATTCATTCATTTTCCTTCGGCTTAGTCTCTATGTCAGAGGTTACCACAGTGGAATGAACCGCCAACTATCCTAGCATATGTTTTATGCAGCGGATGCCCCTCCAGCCGCAACCCAGTACTGGGAAACACCCATACACACTCATACACTACGGACAACTTAGCTTACCCTATTCACTTATAACACATGTCTTTGGACTGTGGGAACACCAGAGCACCCGGAGGAAACCCGCGCAAACATGGGGTGAACATGCAAACTCCACACAGAAATGCCAACTGGCCTGGCCGGGACTTGAACTAGCAGCCTTCTTGCTGTGAGGCGACAGTGCTAACCACTGAGCCACCGTGCCACCCCAAAAACATATATATATTTATGTATATTTAAAAAAAAAAACATCCTTATCCAGCGTCTACGCCTTTTCTCTCCAAAAGTTATGAGGGATAAACATGTCTTTGTACTCATATATTTGAATCCTCTCACACTCATCAATGCAACACATATATTAGTTTGCCATCTTTTAGTAGTTTCTTGTTGTTCTTGTTCCATCTCAGTTGTTTTTCGGTTACTGAAACAACAACAATCTAGTTCAGTGTTGACAACTAGTGAAGCTGTCTGCTTTAAAAAACAATGAAATCAAGACGTGTGCTTTCAATACACACATTGTGCTGGTGGATGAAATGCACATCAGGTACACTGTACACTGTACCCAGTGCAAGTGTAAAAACCAAAGTATACTTTGGACTTAAGATAGAAGATGGATAAAAGATGAGTATCTCTTTGGCTCTCAAGGCCAAAAACCCTTCAACATCCAAGAAAAGAAAAAATGAGAAAAGCACAACTGCATCATTCCGGCAAGAGGAATGTTACTTCTGCGAGTGGAGTACAGCTCTGAGCTCATAGTGGCTTTTGGAAACACCTTATCAAGCTTTCAGGAGCAAAACATTATCAGCCAAACTACAGACTGGAATGAGAACGGAGCTACTTAGAATGTACAATAATGTTTAGTAGTTACGAGATTAGCTACTACAATATGCATTCAAGTGTTTTTAATGTTAATTGACATCTCTGTGATGTACTTAGGCATGGGCCGGTATAAGTTTTGGATGGTATGATAACCTTGGATAAAAATATTACGATTTCAGGATACAACAGTGTTGTAATTACTGCTCGAAAATGAGTTCTTTTTAAATGTCTGGGTAAAAAAAAACTATTTTTTTTACCACATTGAACACAATATATTTTATTTTATAATCATTTATGATATTTAGAACAGTAACCATGTCAGGCTTATAGATTCAAATAAATCATTGACTTCTGCTGCCTTCATTGATTTCAAAAACAGATTTCTTTACAACACATTAAAAAAACCAACACATTAAACAAACCTTACACATCCCTTAATAACAGTATAATAGACAATTTTAGCAGTTTTAAAACCTTGACTTTCCCAAACGGGAAACCTTGAAACCGGTTATCGTCCCATGCCTAGATGTACTCATATTTTAAAAGCCATTTTATAAGTTGTATTAAAATGAAAACCTCTTGAACATCCAATGCAAGAAAAATGACACTTGGAAAACTTATATAGTAGCCACAATAAATATTTATGCTCTTACCTTTAGGTGCAGTAGGCGAGAAAAGCTTCTCTGATCCTACATCGGATGCCTGCAAAACAGAAGTGAAACAAAATTAGACCATGTTCAAGAAATGGGGGGTAAACACAGCACCATTGGGCCACACAACTCCTATAAGAACTACTTACTAACACACAAAGCAACACAGACAATACAGTAAAACATTGTGCAAAAGTTGAGCCAGCTTGTGCAATTTTCCACATCCCTACACTTAATGATTCGACAAAAGCGCAGTGATGGATGGTGACATCACAAATCCTATCCGCAGATTAGAATAGGGGAAAAGTAATCTCCCGACAAAGTGACTTAAGTGCTATGCAGACTAAACATGAGTGTGCTTTTCCTTCCTCTCCATGTACCAGAGCGTGTAGTTTCTGGCAAACGGCGAGAAAAAGAAAACATGCCATGCTCTTACAAAAACACACAGTCATTGACAGACAGGACATGGGGCTCTTAACGAAGAGAAAGAACTCTTAAATTCTTCACACACTATACACAGGGGTAGTAAAGAATGCCAGAGCACACATTCCGGCTGTTTTTAAGAACAGAGCAGTCTATCACTACATACGTACCGCACACTATGGATTGAACTCAGAGAGAGAGAAGACATGTTAAATTTGTGCTTCCATCCATCCATCCATCCACCATCTATCCATCCATCTCCTGCCTTTATCCATTCACCTATATATTGCTACATGTGTATTCACTTCTACTAAACCTCCATCTGTCCTTCTTTCTCCATAATTCATCCATCCATCCATCCATACTCTGTAGATCCATCCACCATCTATTCACCCATCTCCTGCCTTTATCCATTCACCTATCTATTGCTACTTGTGTATTCACTTCTTATAAAACTCAATCTATCCTTCCTTCTCCATTATCCATCCATCCAGCCATCCATCCATCCATCCATCCATCCATCCATCCATCCATCCAGGTAACTAGTATTATCTATTATATTATGATCTGAACTCCTACTGATAATATTATTTTACTGCTGTTTTGCATTTACCACAACTCTGCTAAGATAACACTCTGTAAAAAGATTAATATTTCCCCCGCATTAAAAATAAACACATGCATTAATAAATTGTTCATACTAAGCTATTTTAAAGGTTCCTAATATTGCTTTGGATACAAGATTTACATGCATTCAAGGTCAAAATTTTGATAACTGTAATATATGGGTGTGCATCAATTTTTAAATCATTAAAACAAACAATATGTTGCTTCAGCACATCAGCAATGTGTGCATACGCAATAGTCACATCGCAAAAATATGCAATGTTGAGTTGGCTTAGCAGTTCATTTGTTACATTTACATATACAAAACTATAATGCAAGCACTGTTTACTTCACTTTTATCATTGCTTTGTTGCATTTATCTATGCTTGTAGTTTGTTTATTACATGTTATGCATGATTCAATCCCCTACAGAATCATCCCAGTCAATCAAAATTAATAAATTTGGTAATGCTTTAGGGACCAATTCTCACTATTATATAGTTGCTTATTAGCATGCATGCTATTGAGATATTGCCTGTACTTATAAAGCACATGTTCTGTATGATCTTATTCTACATTCTACATTCCAATACCTAAACTACCTTAATAACTATTAACAAGGAACAAATTAGGAGTTTACTGAAGCAAAAGTCAAAATGGTTTGCTAAGAGCGAGAATTGATCCTTAAAATAAAGTGTGACCAGAAATTATTTCCACGTATAACAAAGTATATCGCAATCTATCTATCTATCTATCTATCTATCTATCTATCTATCTATCTATC
>CAIGQQ010006766.1:3897273-3931421 GCA_903798035.1 Danio albolineatus
CTATCTATCTATCTATCTATCTATCTATCTATCTATCTATCTATCTAACTATCTGTATGTATCTATGTATGTATGTATGTATATATATATATAGCAGAAAAACAAAATATCGCAAGTCAGATTTTCCCAATATCGTGCAGCCCTAAAACAGACCGTTGATTTCTTTACCAATCCTTATCCCATATTAAGCATGTTGTGGAATAATGTTATCTATATCACAATGCCAAAAATCAACTAAAAAAGAAAAAAAGACAAAAAAAAAACATACAAAACAATTTCAAATACACTGAAAATGTACTAATTATTTACTCTTCCTCAAGTGGTTCCAAACTTGTTTGAGTTTCATTCTTCTGTTGAACACAAAAGAAGATTTATTAAAGAAAGCTGAAAACCTGTAATTGTTGACTTCCAGAGTACTGTGGCAGTCAATATTTACAGATTTCTCAGCTTTCTACAAAATATCTTATTTTTTGTTGAACAGAATAAAGAAAGTCTGAATTGTGACCAGTTAAGGCTGAGTAAATGTCGAGAGAATTTTCAGTTGTGGATGAACTATCCCTTTAGCGCACTAATTTCTGATGCAGATGGGCAACAGTGAATCTTGCTTAGCCCAAGTTTCTAGCTCCATTAATAACTTGCTCTTTATAATGTGTACTCAGTCTAATATGCGAAACCTCCGGTGAGACCAGACCTACGACGTGGCATAATTTCAGAGACCTCCGCTGACGTGAATCCTGGACTCCATTAATAAAGAGCTCTATTTCAGCCCCATAATTCACCACGTCAGGGGACTAATTTTTCAGCAAGCGGGCTTTTTCGCTACACAAACGCTCTCTGTATCTGGAGTGCTGGAACACTTTAACTCGCACACCCGTAGGATTACATGAAAGAAAAGAGGTTCAGATGAAACTGGGCCCGTAGCATATGCAGAAAGCCTCTGGTTTGAGCGAAGACTGTCGTTAACGTTCGTTCGGCGCGCGCCTTTAATGTTGAAAAGACTTTCAATACAATGATCCGTCTATGAAAGGTATTCTTATGAGAGCTTAACACAAGAAAGAAACTGCTAGAGCGTAAAGAGAGAAAGAGAAAAGAAGAGAAATTTATGGCGGCTGCGTTTCAGTGTTTGTATTTTTTGCCAGCGAGCTGTTCTTTAAACTGTGTCCCTATAGGCCGGAGGTCAAAAGTCACTCATAACAAATTCTCTGCGCTCTTACGATGCAGGAGGCCCGAACGGTGATTAAAGGACAGGGTGATCAAAATGAGCAGGAAAGGAGAATAGAGAAAGAGAAAACAAAGCAAAGACCCTGGCCTGCTGAAGGAAGCAGAGGGGCTATAACCATTTCAAAACGGAGGAAATTGAAGCCACATTGCTGGGAGCCAAACAGCGTTGGCGGGGCCACAGGAGGCCTGACCCGAGAGGACGTGTGATACTGGATCTGGAGGCTGAGAGGCCGGGTCTGGGACTCTGAGATACCAAAACAGCCCTCAGTTCACTTCTCCCATTGCACTCATTAATAACTACGGGCTATGATGCAGCCTGCTCTGGACCACAACCAGACTCTCACAGGAGCCACTGAGGAAAAACGCAGAGATGGACGGGCAGAAGGGAGGGAGGGAGTTAGGAAAATAAAAAAAAGGTCACGGTCATGTGTTGAGACCTGCTGCCTACAGCTGTAAAGTGCCACTGGATGAAGGAACGGGAAAGGGAAGATTCATTCCAGTCAAAGGGTGCTAAGCTGTAAAAATAAACAATCGTGACAGTCGGTTGAGTGAGCGCAGACTACACCAAACAACCGAGCATTTTACTGCCTCTTCTGATGCTGGATAACAAGACTGATTTTACAGGCTGGACAAAGCTGAAAGGATGAAAAAAGAGAAGGAAAATTACTGTTTGTGATTATTTTTTGGTTTGGTTCTTTATTTATATGCCTGAAAATCAACTTAACATGCATAGTCTTTAAGTGCAACGTTTAAAAAAATGATACTATTACAATAATGTAATTTTGCAAAAAAAGTTACACCATGTGCATTACTTGTATAGTCTATAGCAGAGATGCCCAAACTAGGGCCTGGAGGCCAAAGCTGGCCCATGTTAACCTTTTGTTATTGAATGTTTCAATTAGATGTTGTAAATTAATCAGATTTGTCAAAAATGTAAATACTGCCACTCCAACGCATAAGACATCGGAGAGACATCAAATCAAGGCAAAAACAGGTGCAGCTTGACTCATGTATTCGGCATTGAACTCCATTCTGTTATAAATGGGACTGTTTTTGTTTCATTATAAATTTATTCTAAAAATACTCCATTAGTTAATATAAAACATTGATTTTACTCATGGCAACTTTAATAGAATACAGTTTGGTATATTTACCTTTGGCTTACAGCCTTCAATAAAGTTTGGTTTTCAACTCTTCATAAGAAAAAGTTTGGGCATCCTTGGTCTACAGGCATAAGTAAGTAATTATCAACTAAAACATCATTGGCAGACTAAAAGTTGGTGCACATGAGTTTGAGTAATTTCCGAAAGTTTTTTTGGCATTAATATACCCAGATGATTTTAGGTCACTACCTGATGTTACTTAATGAAAAAACTAAATACCTCAGTGCACAAGTTGGCGCTGCGCAATGTTATGCTTTTAAAACTCAATTGTAGCACCGTCACAGTTTCCACCATTTCGTGTACTAATCTAGTAAGCTTTTGCAATTCTGTTTAACATCTTGCACACAAACATCTGGTCTAAAGTTTGTTAAACTATTGAAGCTCACCGTTGAATCCTATTTGACATGCAATTTCAGTGTGCTCGGCAAGACCAGTTTGTCCTTGAGCGCCACTTAGTCATGTTCTGCTGTAACTTCAGCAGCTCAAGGCAGGTAAACTAAAGTGCCAGTCTCACTGGTTGACCAGATGTGGCAGGTCAAACCAAAAATATTAGTGTTTTTTTTACTCTTTTACATCTGGTGTTTGTGTGTCTATATGCATATTCACATTGGCGAAAATTGTGGCTTAAAGTCCAATATGTGAGGTGGTAATAGCACATGGTGTTTCCCAATAAAGTGATATCAACAATACATATATTTTGTCATTTGTGTCCATCCGTGTGGGCAGGGATTGCTTTGACAAAGACTAATAACATGGAATTAGCATGGTATATTTAGGTACACTAGGTTCAAAAGTGCAAAAAAATTTAAATTAGAAAATGATATATATAGCATCAATCATCTTTTCTTGTGATGGCACTGTTGAAATTTCTTCTTAATCATGATGAATATTGAAAATTATTTTGGTTCATCAGAACTGTGATACTTTTTAAAGTCTTTGAAAAATACCAAGTAAGTTATAAACATCACTTTTGACCAATGTAATGTGTCCATTCAATAGTATAATTGTTCAAATGTAGTACGTGGTATGTGGTATGGTCAACCTCAATGCACAAATACAAAGCCCAGCAGCATATAAACTTGAATAAACCATTGAAAATCCACTAAAATACATCACAGGACCAGCAAACTGCTTATTTCCTCCCCGCTCCTCCCTTCTCACGCCCCTCTGTTCACCTCTGACACCCGCGGGTTCAGTGCCAGCAGAGGGTGGCACAGCAGAGCCTTTAGAGAGAAAGAGAGAGAGAGAGAGAGGTGTGGCACTGGAGCAATGTCATGCTGCCAGCGGCGGGCAGGATGGCCAGATGGCATCAATTATCAGAAAGAGAGAGAGAGAAAAAGAGGGTCAAGCTGGCCTGAAGATCTTTGCCACACAGTCCTCTGATTAACCTGACAACAATGCCATGACCTCCTCGACAAAACACTGATTTCAGCATGTGGTTCAGGTTCATTTTATCACTGCTGTCCCAAACTCCTCCTCGGTTTTCCTCTGGCCCATCAGCAATCATTCCTCGCTCATCTTTTCTCTCTTTTCAAATGGCAGGATGTTGTCCAGAACCTCACAGGCTTCTATTTTCTCTCTATTTATGTAACATCATGTTGAAGAGGGTTCAGCAAAGGGCTGATAAACATCTCAGTCATCACCCTCTTAAAAACCCACATCAACCTCAACATTTTGCTTGTTTTATTTTTTTACTGAAATGAACGTAGACTGTGGAAAAGATACTGTTATACAATACATTATGTGAATACTTGCATTGTGTAAGTGTTTGACTCTTCTTGACTGTGTGGTTGACAAATATGCAGTAAAATAGCTTTTTTGTAAGACGATTTTTAAAGAAAAATAGCTGTATTTATGCGGTTTTTGTCTCATGTTTGAGAAGTTATAAGCTATGTTTTAATGAATGTGGTCCATCAACTAATTAAAGCCGATTTAAAATGAGCATATTGTTTCACAGGAGAGGACATGGTTTTCAGTCACAAGATCTATCAAGTTGTTATGTTCTTAGAAATATACAGATGAAAAAAAAAAAAAATGTCATTTAGTAAAATCGCCCGAAATCGCCTACTACTCAGTAGGTACTGCATTTGAATTTAAATGTACTACTCAGCCGTTAGAAAAGTACAATCTATACAGTATAAATGTCAGTAGTATGAATGAATTGGACATACTATATCCGCCATTTTGTCATCATCACGTGACCTACCAGCGTCAGTTGCATCGCTTCACTTCCATTTCAGGAGTTCACACTTAGCTGATGATTGATAATAAAGCTAGTTTGGCATGCTGTCCTGGGAGAGAACTCTGAGCTCATAAGATCCTCGAGCCCAGGGCTCCCTCCCGTTTGCAGGACGAGAGGGGAGTTTGAGCTCAGGTAGATCTCGAGAACTCCCCGCCCTCCTGCTGCTTAAGAATTGCTATAAGAGTATGCTGCTGCTGCTGCTGGAGGAATTTGACTATGGCACTGATTTGTTTTAGTCAATTTACTTATGTCTCATGTTTTGGACTGTGGGAGGAAACCAGAGGACCCGGGGAAAACCCATGCGAGCATGGGGCAAACATGAACTTCGCACAGAAATGTCAACTGGCCGGGTAGAGACCCGAACCAGAGGCATTCTTGCTGTGAGGCAACAGTGCTAGCCACTGGGCCGCCGTGCTGCCCTATGGAGGAAAAGCGGTGAGGGTGTGGAAGGGGGGATTCTTCAAGACGAAGATGATTAAGGTAAAATGCTTTGGTTATTTATACTGAGATGGGAATCATCTGATTGGTGGATCGTGCGTTAGCTTGACTCTGGGCCATCATAAGCACGTGATCCTCTCGAAATTAATTTGTAAATAAACTTCACTCATCAATTCTCGTGTGGTGCATCATTGGATAGCATAGTGTCCATCCGATTCCCACTTCAGAACCTCGCCCGGAAGTAGTAGGGCATTATGGGTACTTCTCGCATACTGTTTTTCGAAATCTATGAATTTAGATATATTGCTTGGCTTGCATACTGTTTTTAGCGTACTATATAGTATAGGCTGCATGATTATTTGAAAAAAGATCACGATCTCGATTCGACCCCACACATGTTCTTAATTCAGTTTTTCTACAATTCAGCCAATAATATTTTCAAGGTAAAGCCAGTCGTATAAAAATGTTTTATATTCGTTGCTCAGCAACATGGACACCACTAAATGGTGTTAAAATTGTCAAATACTGTATTTATAATGTATAATCACCCCAAAATGTCATTTCTGTCATATGTAATGACGTATTTGCGGCCACAAAAATCACACATGAGCTGAAGCACTGTTTGTTTATTACCAAGAGCACACGTGCATGCCCACCAATGATATCTACATTAGTGAACAGAACCTGCATAGGCTGTGAATAACAGGTAATAAAGTTGTACATAACGTTCAGGTTGTTGCACTGAGCGATCGGTTGGGAGCCGTACAAGAAATATGATTTACATGTATGTGATGGCAGCCATGACATGAGCGTACTCAGCAGTGAAAGTGAAAAAAAAATTGAGTTATTACGACAAGCATTTGATATGTTTTTTTCTTTCATAGCATGAAAATAATTGTTCACTGAGTCAGTATAACTACTGTAGCTTTTATAATGTTGAATATAATGCAAGAGGGAATCTGATAATAACAAACGTTTCATTTTACCAGTGAAAAAAAGGTCCAAATATGTTGTCAATGACAAATGACAAGCAGGTGTCTCAAACACAATAATTCAACATCAGAAATATGAATAGTTGTGGGAAGTAATAAACTGGACATATTTAAGTCTGCTCAAGTCCACCATTCAAAGTCTATACAAAATTGATCATTTTAACCAACATTAGACCTACACATAAGCCTAATGTTATTATTGGTGTTTTACCATATGTTTGAGAAATAACAATAATGATAGGTTGCCCATATTAACCTTTATTTTACATATACAGAATCATGAGAGAATTGTGATCTTAAATTATAGGCAAAAAAAAAAAAAACCACAATCATACAGCCCTACTATATAGCAGGTAAATATGTGATTTTGGACGCAGCTCATGTGTATATACTGTATGTATATGTGTATCATGTGAGATCCCATGCATAACGAGTACAATCCTCCAAAAATCAGAAGACTTGCTAACGTTTTCTTTTTCACCTCCATGAGTGCAGGAGAAACACCTGAAATTTCAGAGAGCTCCAACGCTGCTTTCTAGTTCCCCAGGACTGCGTTTGCCTGCCGCTGCGCCCATGCAGTCATCCAGGCATACAAGCTCCTGCTAATGAAACTCCAAATTAATTATCTTCCCCGTGTTTGTCCTTCTCTCTCTCCATCTCTCTCTCTCTCTCCTCCTCTTGCTGCTCTGCTTAATGACCTCCTACATCCTCGTTTATCATGAGCGGCGCTACATCTCCCCCCTCGCTCTCCTGCTATCAGCCGCACCGCACACACACCGCCTCCAGTCCAACAGGTGTGTGTGTGTGAGTGATTGCAGCACGCACACACACACACACACACACACACTCCCACACCGGCGCATTAGACATGCATCTGCACCTAAAGCATCATTAAGATGATAATGTATTCCACTGGGTGACCGTGCAAAATGCAGTCCTACCCACAAGTCTGTGCTGCTCGCCGCGAGCGCCTCTTTCCACATCAGCTGTGATTGGCTGAAGGTGGAGAACGACTTATCCGCTGAACTCTCACTTGGCAACAACACGATGAGAAGCTCATGCTTTGTGTGTTTGTGGTAATTCTGTTATATTAAAATTAAGTCAAAATTTGATTGTAATATTACTAAAACTACTAATAATAACAATTATTAACAATTATAACAATAATAAATCAAAATTGTCATTATTAATTATTAATCATTATATTTATTTATTAATATTTATTTTATGCTTGAACTGTCCAAACAAATTTGTAAAATCTTTTTTTTTTTCATTATTTCAGGGTCTTTTTAGACAAAAAACTTTAGATTAGATCGATAATATTTTTGAAAATATTAAAATATAATACTATGAAAATTAATGCCTAGCGGTTTCCAACACTCTGCAGAAGATCTTTATGTTCAACAGAAAAAGCAAACTCATAAAGGTTTGGAACCACTTGAGAGTAGGGCAGCACAATATATGATTTATGCATCGTTATCGCAGTTTTTGCAATGCTAAGTCTGTATTATTGAATTATTATGAACTTTTATTTTTCAATTACAGAACATGAATACTGTTTGACTCAGAAAAACACTGTTTGTTTCCATTGTAACTTTCTTTACTGTGTGCTTCTAATGGAGATTTCACTCTCCTACAGAATCATAGCATTTGATCTAAAATTACGAATTGTTTCCAAATAGAGATATTCATCTTTTCTTCCAAACAGAAATAAGTCATCTGGAGAATTTTTATTCATATCTCAATAAATATTGCAGAAAAAGTATTGCAATGTTAGATTTTTTCCAATATCGCGCAGCCCTACTTTGGAGTGTGTAAATGTTAAATAAATGTTCAGTTTTGGGTGAACTATTCCTTTAAATAACTTATGCTTATGTGTGTGGTAATTCTGCCATATAAAAAAATTATATTATAGCGTTCAGATAAACGTTACGTAACGTATAAAATTATATTCTATTAAAACACACAATTATATTAATGCTCTTATACTATACTCTTATATATTATTATTCAACTATTATTATTACTCTTAATACTAATACTACTAAGAATGTATATTTATAGGTTTATATATTTTTTATTATTTTAAGCTTTAACTGTCCAAATAAATTTGCAAAACCTTTTTTTTATTATTATTTTAGCTTGTTTAGACAAAACCTAGATTAGAATTACATTAGATTAGATACATAATAATATATTTTTTCCTATTATGAAAATCAATAGCTAGCGGTTTCCAACACTCTTCAGAAGATCTTAGAATAAGTTGGTACTCATAGAGGTTTGCAACCACTTGGGAGTATGTAAATGTTAAATAAATTTTCATTTTTAAGTGAACCATCCCTCTAAATAACTTATGCTTATGTGTATGGTAATTCTATAATATTAAAAGGTTATTTAAATTATATTATAACGTTCTATTATATTATTACTCTTATATTATCCTCTTATATACTATTTCTCAATAATTATTTTTACACTTAATACTAATACATTTGAAATATTATTTCATTACAACAACTATTACTACTACTAAGTAACATTCATTAATTTTCCGTCGGATTAATTCTGGTTTATACTTCTGCGTTGACTGATCGGCATGACCCACGGCACATGCCTTGTGCATTGCTGTGCATTTATACTTCTGCAATAACCTCTGCAATAACATTTCAGAAACGCTGGCAGTAGGTTTTTATGTTCCTCTGTGATGAATTTCTTCACCGGTGTTTTGTTTTTTTTGAAAGCTACCTTAATCTACAAGTGGCTCAAAATCGCTCATTTTGAGGCGGGAACCAGCGGACGTGCAACAACTTTGATCATAAGATAAACACAAAATAGTTTCCCTCTAGAGCTCCTTCACAGGATTCCACACTTGTAAACACTCGCTTCATCGGCTCTCACGGCTCTCACCCTCACCCATACTTATCAGCGATACCAAGCCAACCAATCACATAGCTTGTGATACGCGTTGTTGCGACGTGTAGTTACATTTTTTGAGAGATGCGCGTCGGTGACAGTCACAGCGAGGACTATGTGACAACGCGTAGGCTGCGCCGAAGCATACACGCAAGTCAGGTGTTAGTCCCTTTGTTAATCAGGGGTCGCCACAGTGGAATGAACCACCAATATATTTAGCATATGTTTTACACAGCAGATATGTTTATCCCAGTACTGGGAAACACCCATACACTCTCGCATACACATACATACACTACAGCCTATCTAGTTAATTCAAATCACCTATAGCACATGTCTTTGGACTGTGAGGGAAACCGAAGCATCCGGAGGAAACCCACAGGGAGAACATGCAAACTCCACACAGAAATGCCAACTGACCCAGCCGGGGCTCGAACTAGCGCACTTGGGAGTGTGTAAATACTAAACAATTTTTAATTTTTGGTAAACTATCCCTTAAAATAACAAAAATAAAACGGAACACAGATGATTTTATTAAGGTTATACAGGCTGAGAAGCTGAAACAGGATCCCAGCGCAGCTCCTGAGGTTTGAATATCTAAAAATCGCCTGCAGTTCTTGCGATCGTGCTCCTCTAATTCACCCTTCCTTTCGCAGTTACTTCATTTACATTTCCACCATTCTACTCGCGCTCATCTCTCTTCATTTATCTTTCTCTAGTAATCTTCCTTATCCAATGTCTTCCTTTATTCCGTCTTTCTCGCTGTAATTTAATCTCTTTTGCTCACACATTTTTCTTTTTTTTTTGCAATCGTTTCTCCCTGCTTTTTGAGCATTCGCAGGCTGTTAACACTGAAGCCAGTCGGTGTGAAATACAAATGAGAAGCTATCCAGAGTTCACAGGAGAAAAAGAGAGGATAGTAATATATAGAGGATAGAGGCATAGTAATGCTGAAGCCCCTCGAAAATTAAACACAAATTAAAAACAAATAAGCCTTCAGAGCCCAAAACATGGCCAGGAATAAACACAATATGAGTTACAATGTAAAAACTAAAGGATATTTGTGTTTAAAATTGAGCAACTGCTATACTTTATCAGTGTTTCTCAATCATATTGGAGGACCTGGAGGACCACCAGCACTGCATGTTTTTGATGCCTTCTTTGTCTGTCACACCCATTACAGGTCTTTCAGTCTCTGCTAATATCTGCTAATACGATCTGAATCCCATGTGTTTGGTTAAAGAGACTTGGAAAATGTGCAGAACTGGTGGTCCTCCAGGAACGTGGTTGAGAAACACTGTGCTATATATTTATTCTATGGTCTATTGAAATACTTGATTCCGATTGGCTAGAAAGTGAGCAATAAAATGCAGAGGTAGTTCATGTCAGTTGATCACAGTTTAAAATAAATGTGTTTCCCTCAAACATTAGTACTTACCATAGCACACATTCATCTCTGTATCAATACACTTCTCTGTAACAATTCAATTCAATTCATGTTTATTTCTATAGTACTTTTTACACCAATGTGCACTTCACCAGGAGCTGATCGAGATCAACCAACTCACAAGTTTAATTTAAAAAAGTTGTGAGGAGGCAGCAAACACGTTAAACACATTACTATGAATAGCTCATAGTAATGTTTAACGTGTTTGCTACCTCTTCACAAATATTTTTTATCATATTTGTGAGTTGGTGGATATGCCTATATCCTTTACACACGCCATTTACAACAGTTTACAAACATTTATGGATTTCTTTTTTTCTGCTGGACACAGTAAGTTACTGAAAACTGGGTGTCACTGGCTTCAATATTAAAAAAAAACAAAAAAAACAATGGAAGTAAATGAATATCATTTCCAACATTTTTCGAAATATCTTCATTTGAACTCAGCAGAAAAAACAAAGGTAGGGTAGGTGATATGAACGATACAATTCTTTCGCTTAATTTTGTCCTCTGTCCAGAGATTTTTGAGATTATTTTGCAATATAACCAAAAAATAAACATAAATAAAAACTGTATCACATTGTAGTAGACTAGTTATGTGCGGATGCTAGGGCGCTGCGGATAATAATATATAAAAAACACATTATGATTAATTGCGGGTGGGTCGTGGGTGGATGTAGCGGGACATGGCAGTGGACCAGCAAAAAAGCAGAGAGTGGACTTCACAGAATGTGTAGATGAGACGACCAAAATAATGGATAAAGTGCAAGAGTACTGTTCAAACTTTCAGAGGAGTCATCAGAGGAAAATCTGCTGTCGTTCTGGGAGAAACAAGATCGCTTATTTACATGACTGCAGCGTCTTTCAAGGAGAATCTTGTGCATTCCTGCAACAACGGTGCGAGCGAACGCTCATTTAGTGCAGCTGGCTGTGTTTTGGAGGTGAGGTGGAATCGCCCAAATCCAGGCACAGTAGATGCTATTCTGTTTTTGCACAGTGCAAAGAAAAAGGCTAAGTAAACAGAACATATAGCTGACATTTAGGCTGAAGTGGCATCGTTTTTGTTATATTTTTACAGCATCTGTAAAAGCTAAAAGTTTTTATTTTTACTTTGTATATCTATTTTACACAAAAAAGAAAACTTTGGTATTTATAAATAAATGTTCATTTAAAAATGACTCGCTGAATCTGCTGTTAATAACAAACGATCCACAGTGACCTATCATCATGCTTTAAACTAAAAATTACAATTATTAAAGTGTTGATCATGTGCAGGTCAGGTGCGGATATATATATCAGATAAAATTATATGTGCGGCTGGGTGGAGGGTGGATGATCAGTATGAAGCTGCGCATTCGGGTGACATTTCAGCTGATCTGCGCATCTCTACAGTATACCTTAGTTAAATATAGTTATTATAATTAATAATATAATAATTATTCATATTTATTTAACATTTTATGACTAGAAATTGTGACATAGTAAGCAAGTAAGGTTAATGAAAGCGTATGTATGCAGATAACCTCCGTTTCGGTTCCTCAAACAGAGTAACTTGCATAGTAAGTAGTCATAACGGTTTAAGCTTTTAAGGTTATGCTTTTGGATTAGTTCCCTTCTTAATTAATGTATGTCTTAATTTCTTAATAAACACTATCATAAAATAACTGCATTTTTGCAAAGGGATGTTTTTTTCATATATAGCATGTTCAAATTTATTATAGAATTAATCCTCAGCATAAAAAAATATCATTCAACATTGAAAAAATATTTCAACTTGGACAGAATTCAAGAGCTGCGACATTATTTCATAGTAACAAATCACAAAGCTTGTGATTATTGGCAGATGTGCAACAAATAATGTGCAAATAATAGAACTGATGAATAACAACATCCACATATTGCAAAATCCATATTGTGGCGCAACATATTAATTCGCGTTTATACCAGTATAGCGTCAACCTCTAGTTTCAGTTATTTTTTGGGCAAACTTTCCTATTAATTTCAGCTACAAATCATAGACTTGTGCGATGTGTGTTTTCTCATGCTCCTGGGTGACAGACAGAAGCCACACAGAGCCTCTCACAGGCCTCCGTGTCTTTAATCTGAGAGCAGGAGAAGATAAAACACGGCTTATCGGTGAAGGAATCAGAGCCTGTTCTTTAGCAGACACGCCGCAGATACTGATCTCAGTCCAGGGTTTCTTACTCCTGCCAACAGCACTGAGATAAGGAGACTAGCAGAGAAAGAGAGAGAGATAAACAAGCCTCCATTCGGGAGAACCGGACACTTCCATTAGATGCTTATGTCATTCAATCTCAAGTAGTGGAATATCTAAAACTCCACCGAAGCTGGGAGAAACTATCGAACCAAACAACTAAAAATCTGAACAAACAGTGCTACAGAGCAGAAAATCAACCCGTTCACTGCTTAGCTAAAGTACTTTCAAACTGGAGACCATATGTGATGCTGAAAAATGTGTATAAAATATATGTGTGTACGCGTTTTTACAATGTAGATTAGATTCAACTTTATTGTCATTACAGATGTGAAACTACAGGGCAATGAAATGCAGTTTAGGTCTAACCAAGAGTGCAATAGCAGCAAGTGCAGGATATAGGTATAAATTATAAAGTGCAGTTATAGAAAAACCATGGTGATACTTACAGACGGATGTATTATGAACATTACATACAGGTTGTATTGACTATGAACAGAGATTTACAATAGATGAATATATATGTACAGGTTGCTATAAATAATCAGAGGTATGCAGATATATACGAGCATAATTACAAACATATATGTGCAGTGGATATGTACAATTTTAAATAGTGCAGTGATTATGGGGAGTACTGTATAAGTTATGAGGAGAGTGCAGGGATGTAAAGAGTCAGTGGGGGACATTAAATGTATGAATTAAATTAATACAATAAATGTATTAATTAAATATAATTTCTATTTTTATAATATTGTATATATTATAAAAGGTATACATTTCTATAATTCTATGCATTATAAAATAGTATATATATAATTTAATTTATATTAATTAAATTAAATTTATAATTTTTTTGCATTAAAATATTTAAAATGTAAATAAAAATTGTGTAAACAATAATATTTGACAGATGATTTGTTTTTGTTTTAATAAAAAAAGCCGTAATTAATTTATATTTTAAACTTTTATAAATGTGGATAAACATGTTGATTTTATAATATAATGATTAATAATGTTCTCACACAAATTACATATATACAAACATAATATATGTTTTACTATACTTGATATTTATATATTTATACTTTAATATACTTAACTGACCATGGTACTTTGAGACATTAATTAAATACCACAATAATTAAATAAATAAAATTATATAGTGCATTTATAATATAATAATCTAAAATGTTCCAAAGATTTAATGTAAAATTTAGAAGAAGAAAAAAACAAAAAACAAAAAAACATAATTTATAATTTTATAAATAATGTAATTTTAATATAATATATGTTTATAAAATAATTTTAATTTATAATAGTGTAATGCTGGGACGACAAGGTGGTTCAGTGGTTAGCACTGTTTCCTCACACCAAGAGGGTTGCTGGTTCGAGTCCCTGTGTCCTGACATTTTATCCTACCAGCACTGTATTTGAATGTTTCTGAGGTTGGGGTTAGGGATTAGATAGGTTAGGGCCTTCATATCACACTACTCCACAATAAAATTTACACTGGCTGCAAAATCTGATGGGCAGAATAATGCATCATAAAAATGTGCGACCTGACAAGGTAATCTGACAAGGTAGGAAAAATCAGTAGACCACCAGCTGGGTCAGTCGGCATTTCTGTGTGGAGTTTGCATGTTCACCCAGTGTTCACGTGGGTTTCCTCCGAGTGATCTGGTTTCCCCCACAGTCCAAAAACATGTGCTATAGTTAAATTGAATAAACTGAATTGGCCGTAGGAAGGGCATCCGCTGTGTAAAACATATGCTGGATAAGTTGGCAGTTCATTCAACTGTGGTGACCTCTGATGAATAAGGACTAAGCTAAAGGAAAATGTGTGAATGAATAATACTGTAATGTTATTCAGATACTGAAAGAGAACTTGCTGATTCTTTGAAACTGTTGGTATCAACAATTCATGAGTAAAAATTATTTCAGTATAAATCAAAAGCTGTGACCAAACACTAAGAACATGTTTTCCCACAAAAGAATTGACTTGTAACAAACCAGCAAGTACCTTAAAGGGGTTGTTCACCCAAAAATCTAAATGTGCTCACTTTTCAACATAAGAAAGAAACTCATACAGGTTTAAAACAAGAAGAGGGTGAGTAAATGATCATTTTTGGGTGCACTATCCCTTTAAGAGTCAACAAAATATCGCACAAACCATATTTCAGTCTCTCACAGCCTCATTTCCATCATGTCAAATTAACCATTACCCCGACTAAGGTCTACGATACAGACTCCCGATTACACACACATATACCACTCTTGTGGGACGGCTTGAAGCACTTTTCAGTGTCGTCCTTGTTCACCTTGTTTTCTTCAATGAGAAACAGCGTCTGAGTCATTCACTACCTCAGGCAACAGTGCAAAAGAGAGCTGCGTTTTCTTTGCAGATCTGCTTCGCTACAAGGGAAACCCATCGAGGCGCGTTGAATAATTCATAAATAATAAAGGGTTTGCGCCCCTCGCTGGGCCTTCATCTGCAGTAGGCAGAAGAAAGACGGGATGTTGAGGATTGTTTGACTCTTGTTAGATAGGAGTTCAACCACGGCCTGCTCTGCCAAATACTGACACTTTTAATGAGAGAGAAAAAAAATGCTAAGCAAAATGCCCTGCTTTCATCCGTGCGGATTTCACATGAATCATCCCTGTGTAGCACAAATACACACTGGGCCAAAATAAGCAGGCATCCTGACCTGAATCAAGGGTGCATTCAGGACCTGAAAACTTGCAGCGCTAAAGATAAACCAATCTTGTTTTTTAAACAACTAAGCCATATTTCCGATTTTGTTATTAAAGGCACAGTATGTTTATTTTGGCCACTAGAGGGGGCATATTCACAACTAGCAAAGGCCTATTTTGATGACTACATGACTGAGTGTGGGCGTCTTGGTGGCGCAATGGGAAGCACGCCTCACAGCAAGAAGTTTGGTGGTTAGAGTCCCAGCTGGGTCAGTTGGCATTTCTGTTTGCATGTTCTCCATGTGTTCACGTGGGTTTCTTCTGGGTGCTCCGGTCTCCCCCACAGTCCAAAGACATGCGGTATAGGTAAACTGAATAAGCTAAATTGGCCGTAGTGTATGTGTGTGAATGCAAGAGTGTATGGGTGTTTCCCAGTGTTGGGTTGTGACTGGAAGGGCATCGCTGAAGCAGATTATGCTGATCTGTGCAGTCCAAAAAAAAAAAAAAAGAACACAACATATTGAAGCGTATTTGTAGTTCCCCGAAATCTAGGGAGTATGACATCAGAATGGCCACACAGGCCACTGTCACAATGGCTTAACTCGCTAGATTTTAACTTCTTTTTTTTATTTTTGGGATAACATACAGTCAAAAATGATCGATTTTAACGCTTCTTCAAACTGCTTATTTGAAATGAGCTGAATCAACACAATTTTTTAGTTTTTTTTTAGGGTACAACTTAATTGTTTTATGTTCAATCCACTTAAACTCATGTTCAATCCACTAAGTAGATTTGTGTTGCGACAACATGAAGGGATCGTGTGGAACCCAGCCATTTTTTTTACAGTGCTAGTACATATGCCAGCAAAAATATATAACAGTGTTCTACTGGTTTTTGGTTATTTTAATAAAAAAAAAAAACATATTGAAAACAGATTGCACCTTTGAATTAGATTTTTATAAGTTTGTGAAATGATGCTACATAAAACACACCCTTACAAAATCAGTTCACAGGTTGACTAAAAAACAAATTCGCTCTCGTCCAGTAGGTAGCGCTTATAAAAACAAAGGAATAACAGCATTGCGCTGTAAACAAAGCAGCTGGGGTGCCAGAAATAAACCGTTAAATTACAGAAATTTACTGTAAGGTTTACTGTGAGGTTGAATTACGAAAATGTACCAGAAAATAAATTTAACGAAATTTCTGTAATTTAATGTCTGTTTTTTTACAGTTTATCTCCAGCACCCCAGCTGCTGCAAATAAACCGTGAAATTATGGACTTTTTTTTGCAGAGTGGTATTTAAAATGCATTATACAGAGATAAGTAAAGAAGAAGAAAAAAAAAACACATCAGCTTGTCTGAAATTGATTCCTCTTAAAGATACTTCAATAAAAACCCCCCACCCCAAGTTCAAAATATCAGATACTCTTTCTGCGCTTGACACATGATGAACAGCTCGGGCTGCTCTGTCTGGCAAAGATGCAGATTCACCAGGTTCTTTAAATACAACCATAAAACCCACACATACTGCAAGTTCAAATCAACGCATGTACAATCATACTGAATTTAGGCCTATGTATAGTACAGTAAGTATAAATGTTTATTCTACCACTTTTTAGAGATGAAATCAGCACATCCATTTTCTCTGACGTTTTGAAACATAAAACCTCAATCACATACACATGAATAATACTTTATATTAAATAAATAAAACTGTCCAAAAATAAAAACTCACAATACTTTTTTCCAAAAATCACAGAATTGCAGAAGTATAACATGAACGAAGGTTAATATTTGTTCAATTTGGTCATGTTAATTTTGTAAAGAATTTAAATGAAACAATTGAGTTAAAAGTTCTACACAAATGCACTCAAATCATTGTAGAATGATCAAGTCATTCAAACAGATCTCTTCAAGTCAACTAGAGAAACTTCCTCTATTTCTTCATATCGTAGAAAAACCAAATACCACAATATCAGTTTTTCCAATATCATGAAGTCTGTAAGCCCATCAAAGCAGACCCGACATAATTCATGTGGGCACAGCCGAAAAGTTGCAGGTGAAAGAAGGAAATGAAAAGGAGACAGAAACTGACGGCGTGCCAGAAAATAATCCCCCACAAGCCCTAGCTGCACAAACAGACATGGACTGTACTATATAAAGGCAGCTCACAGTTGAGCCGGGCTCCTGTTGGGACGGGACGCACCACATTAAGTGGAATTTACTTTTAAAGCAGACACCCCTGCTCATGTTACTGTGCACTGTAATGTTATCCCTGTGCCATGGCCTCTCGACGGGTCAAAGAGACTCTGCTCGCGCCTTTAAAATCACCTGACAGCTCCTCTGGCCTTAAAATAGAGGGTAGAGAAGGATGAAGGAGACCAGAGTTTTACCAGGGATGTACATTACATGCATTATTTTACTTGTAAAACAATAATAAATATTAATAATAATAATAATAATAATAATAATAATAATTAAAATAATTAAACATGAAACTACAAAAATAGATTTTTTAAAAATAAATATTCTAATAAGTATTTTTATTATTAATGAATTAAACAGTTAGCAATATTAAAATTTTATTAATTTATATAATAATAATAATAATAATAATTTATCATTTTAAACTACAAAAAACAAATATTTTAATGAATAATCTAATAAGTATTCTTATTATTAATTTATTAAACAGTTAATAAAATATTATTAATTAAAATAATAACAATAATAATAATAATTAGCCAAACAATCTTTATTTGTGCTTAATTGTAAATGTAAATAATACATATTATTATTTAATTATTTAACAGTTGCTTTTAAATAATAATTAATAATACTTAAGAATAACTTGTAAAAAATAACTTGTAATCATTGCAATACATTTAACATTACTATTATTTAAAATTAATCATCATCATTATTATCATAGGAAAATTGAGTAGCAAATACATATTATAAAAAAGAATAATAGTCATTTACTATAATAATCCATAAATAATCTAAATATTCGTAATTAATAACAATTAAATAAATAATTTAGTAATAAAATATATTTGTTTTGCATGGGCAGTTGTGAATATTAGCAACTAATGTAATCCCTAACATAAAACAATATGTAATTACATTATTAATAATATTTTACTATCATCATCTTTACTCTAAGTACCTTTGTTTCCACTCACAACTTTGTGAAGGACCAGGCAACCAGTTTAGTGTCCATGTTTGCTCCTACATCATTCTAGCCCACCAACAGCGCTCATTTGGAGCTCTTTATAGCCTAACTGATGTCTTTATCCACTGCTCTGAAACTTGACTAGCGGACACAGCTCAGGCACGCCGGACTGCCACTTTACAGAGGGACGTTTAGAAAGGCTTGCAGCAGCTGCTCCAGGCATGTCACATTTATCGAACGCTAACCCCGACACATAGCACAGGCTTCTTTTATCACCCCGAACCCAGATGTGCATCGTATGACGGCTCAAAGTGTATAAATAAACACCCAAGAAACCACGCAAAGCCAGCGATTTGCGAATGCGCTTTGTGACAAAACGCTACACCCTGTCCGTTTATCATCAACCCGACAACTGTGCTAACCTTGTGAGAGAGATTACAGCCCTGGCTTTCACACTTACTGTTTAAACCTCACCCGAGCACATACCAGCGACTGAGTCAACCTTGTGACAAAAGGCCCCCGGTGGGGTTTTCAATTACATTCAGACTGCATTCAACCGCAGAACCTGCGTCACATGAACCAACGGGAAGCGCATCATCACACTAGATAAGCAAAGTAAATTACTCTCTGACAGCACTTTATGACATACTAGGTGTGCTTCGACTGATTGACTGCTAGATGATAAGTGTTCATGCAAGACACTGCAGGTGAAAAGGGAAAACAATTCTGGGCCCAAATCAAAAGTTTTGGATGCACTTGGCTGAAAACCAAAACAGGAAATACTTTAATGAAATAATAAATAAATATTCAAATAACGCAATTTATTAAAGTCTGCATAACCTGGAAGTTGCTGAGACTTTTATTTCATGCACTTCCACCTGAAACAGAATATTAAGTAGAGTGGTGGGACTTGCTTTTTGTGGATCATTCCCTCATAGCAAAGCTAATGGTAATAGGGGCATAGTTAAGGCAGAAGCTGTCAAACTGACGCCAATAAAGAAGGACCACCACTCCAAACTTCAAAGTAATAGATTAGCTTTTGATTGAAGATGAGCGGTGAACAAACATTTTTTGTTTGTGTGGATTAACTTACATGAACTACTTTTTTTAACCTAAAGAATAACAGCATGTTAGCAAAATCGCAAAACAAACATGGTACATTTTGACTTCGCGTGAACTTTAAATTTGCTTATTTTCCATTAAGTATTTTTCAGATTAAAGACTTTATCAATTTAACTCAATAACTTAAATTATACCGATTTAAAAAACATAGGTTGAGCGAGCGAGTCATCATTTTACTGAGGTTGCCATGACAGCACAGTAGCGCTAGTAACAAATATAACACATAAAAAAATCATGCATAGCTATGAAATAAGTCTACAATTATATACATGAGCAGAATATCCACAGAGTGGAATGTTGAACTATGTTGAGCTATTTTGAGCTGCTGTTCTTGCACTTGGTGCTGCAACAAACCGCCTTTGTGAGGCACAAGCCATTGAAATGAATGGGTTTCATAGAGCAGTGAAGCGCTTTCTGTGTCCAGTGTGAAAGCCAATTCAGACCATGTAGTGACTAGGGCTGGAGAGAGACTGAAATATCTGAAGGCTTTTCTTCAGCCAGTATTCTCAGCCATTCATCTCTGTTAGCCAAAAACAGTAATTTTCTATAGTTATCAATAGTTAATTATCACCATACTTCCAGAATTTATTTCATTTTAAAAAATCCAAAGAATTGGATTATTATTCTGATGTTCATTATTATTATGTTTTCTATTTCCACCTGGGGATACTCATCCCGGGGCCCCAGAGACTATGCAGCGCCACGGATGCGATCCAAGACCCGCGACGAGACGATCCAAAGGTTCCATAATCCTGGACCATGCTGAACTGAACTGAACTCCAACACTAAAAACTGGACTGACACTGTTTCAATTTACTATAACATTCTATGTGAAGCTGCTTTGGCACAATTTACATTGTAAAAGCGCTATACAAATAAAGGTGAATTGAACTGAATTGAATTGAGTTGTACTGAACATCTCTTAAATGCTCTTAATTATGAAAATGATGTATTGTTTAATTATATATTATTTTTTAAATATTTATTATATTAAGCAGGGAAATTACGTATGGATATGTCCCTTAATGACTTCACTGTAATTAAAATCTACAGACACACAATGCAAAAGTGAACTTATGAGTTTATTTTGGATGAATTTCTAGCATCATTCAGGATCCCCTATAAGCTGACTGTCTAATAGTGCTATATGATAATAATAATATTGCTATATGACCTGAACAACACACAACAAAAAACTTCAGTCAATGGTTTTGGCATCACTATGCCAAAGTCAGCGAAGGCAAACTGACAGCAAATTGGGAATAACAATTACGTACTTTGTAAAGCACAGTGTACATATTTGTTCATGTTGTTACAGCCTTTTGTTCTCGGTAAATACCTGGTAATTAGAGGGCTGCACAATGAGGTTTAATCTGCAAAGGCTAACACACACAACGTGTAAACCAGTTGAACAACACACCAGGGCATCCAACTGCAAAAAGGAGGGAGAAAAAAAAGAAGATCTCATTTCAACAAACACCCTTATTAGCTTTGAGACATTGCCGAGAACTTCATTGAACAAACGCTGGTATCAGTTGGAGCGAACACTGCCAATTAGCACCTGTACACTGTAAGAATTTCTGGTAAAATGCAATAAAAGCTGCGGAAAGAGCGGGCTGGCGAGGGCATGTGTGGGCGCGGTTGAATTACAAGAGACCCGGTGGAAGAAAATTAAAAGTTGCTTCCGATGCCAAGAAAGCAATGCGTAAAATTGTTCACTTCGGATTAAAATATAATGAAGCAAGTAAATGCATCTTTGTCTGACATGCTACACTTTTAATTATTCATGTGGAAAGGGGGAGAGAGACGAAAACAACAACTGGCAAACAGAATCCCGAGGGTGTTCAAGCCATATACTAGAAGGCACATGATGGCATGGATGAATTTCTCTCTTTCTCTCTGCCTGTTAAAAGCTTTAACAGTCCTTGTGAGGTTCTCAACATCTTGTAGTTTTCATTTTTCTGCTTGATTCCATAAATAAAATGTATTCCTGAGATGAGTAGTGAGTATTCCTGTGTTCAGTATCATTATAAAGTCATATTAGAAAGATCGTTTTTGGCCTCAATAAGCATTTCCTATTACTGTCATTGTTTTTGACAAGCCATGGTTGCTTTTTGAGAGTACTTTTGCATTTATTTGAAAAAAAAATATTCGAAACTTCGAAATTATCTACAATGTCTAATGCCTAATTCAATATGTCATTGGTGAATAGCATGCACAAGACAAACAAATTAAATGGAGACTGGCTGGTCTGAGTATTTCAGAAACTGCTGATGTAATGGGATTTTCATGCACAACCATCTCTAGGGTTTACAGCGAATGGCCCGAAAAAGAGAAAATATCCAGTGTGCGGAAGTTATGTGGGAGCAAATGCTTCATTGATGTCAGAGGTCAGAGGAGAATGGCCAGACTGGTTCGAGCTGATAGAAAAACAACAGTAACTCAAATTACTCGTTACAACTAAGGTATGCAGAAGACCACACCGGGTGCCACTCCTGTCAACCAAGAACAGGAAACTGAGGCTACAAGTGACACAGGCTCACCAAAAATGTATAATAGAAAAATGTTGCCTGGTCTGATGAGTCTCGATTTCTGCTGCGTCATTCAAATGGTAGGGTCAGTATATGGCGACAACAACATGAAAGCGTGGATGCATCCTGCCGTGTATCAACGGTTCAAGCTGCTGCTGGTGGTGTAATGGATTGGGTGATATTTTCTTAGCACACTTTGGGCCCATTAGGACCAATTGAGAACCGTGTCATAGCCACAGTCTACCTGAGCACTGTTGCTGACCATGTTCATTTATGACCACATTTATGACCATAGTGTACCCATCATCTGATGGCTACTTCCAGCAGGATAAAGCACAAATCATCTCAGAAAGAATTCTTGAACATGACAATGAGTTCACTGTACTCAAATGACCTTCACAGTCACCAGATCTCAATCCAATAGAGCACCTTTGGGATGAAGTGGAATGGGAGATTTGTATCATTGATGTGCAGCCGACAAATCTGCAGCAGCTGGGTGATGCTATCATGTTAATATGGACCAAAATCTCTGAGGAATATTTCCAGTACCTTGTTGAATCGAGGCCATGAAGGATTAACGCAGTTCTAAAGGCAAAAGGGAGTCCAACCAAGTCTCCAAGTCCAACCAAGTACTAGTAAGCTGTACCTAATAAAGTGGCCGGTGAGTGTATTTCATAGCACTTTAAAAATAAGTCTATATTAGTTAATGTCAGTTAATATATTTATTAACATGAACAAACACTAAACAATACATTCATAACAGTATTTATTCATCTTTGTTAACATTATTTAACAAAACTACAGCTGTTTATGGTTGGTTCATGTTAACTCACATTGCATTAATTAAAAATAACAAGTATGAATTTGGATTTTGATAATGCATAGTAAATGTTGAACTATGATTAATAGTTAACTAGTAAACCCTTATTGTAAAGTGTGACCATATATTTGATTAAAAACATCTCTAAATTACAGATCCCTAACAATTATCACATTAACTGATCATTACTCTACATCTCCTTTTGAATCCTGCCACGGGGACATCACACGGTCAATTGATTGATTTTTGGGGGGAAAAGCAAGGTTAAGCAGCTAATTACAAAGCCCCGTGATCGAATAAGCACAAACCATGCCTTGTCAATAAAACAAACCAGATTGCACCATTACAATACTGGAGGAGCATTTAAAAGCAGATAAGTGCTTGTATACAATCGTAATTTCCCTTTATCTTTAGTACTTGCATCTCCACCGTATAAATCACATACTTTAAATATCCCAGGCTTGAGAAAACCCACCTGAGCTCTAACGCGAGATTAGTGCTGGGGATGCTAACATTCCTGACAGAGAAAAACCCTTTCCTTTCATTTGCCACTGGGATTATCCTCTAAGACGCAATCGACATACACATTCCCCCCGTGGATCTATGAGAAATCGGATTGGAGAGTCGTTTAGACGTAGTCCTGTTTGCATATCATGTCCACGGACATAGAGGAATTCCACTCTACATCCTTCCGGGATTGGCGGCAAATAGCAAGGAGATAAAAGACGGATAATCCTGGAATGCCAGAATCCCTTAACCCATCATCCCGGATCCAACCGCGAGGCATCAACCCTTCTGCGAGCAGAGATTCAGCGGCCAAGAGCGGCTCCCCCTGACTCCAGAGTCCCCTCTCAATCCTCACACTGCTTAAAAGCTTTACAGCGAGAAAGAAGGGGATTTAACTAAGTGGTAAATGCGGTGAAAGGCGGGGAGGGAGCAGGCCGGGATGGGGGGCATGTACTGTACGTTTCCCTACTGAGCAATAAAAATGGCTTTACAATGATAAAAGCTCACCTCATGCGAAGGCCTGGCTCTATTGAAACTCCAATAAATGGAAGGGGGTGAGAGAGGTCTTGTGATTTATGTTATAAAAAGAAGCGTTAGAGAGACCAATCGTTTTAATTTCAAGTTTTCATGCGCATTTTTCCATGTATTAGCCAATCATTTCCTCAACATCTAACGCATGGCCTGATGCATGGATCTAATATAGCGATGCACTAAACGGATCTCCCAACTGCTTACATTTCTGTAAGAAGCAACTCACATCGATATCCTCACCACAACAGGCACTTAGACATCATTTCGTCAGTTCGGCATTCATTGTCCTCTTTTATTTTCACATTCATGTTGTTTACTGCTCTAATGTACCAATAATACGCTCTGTCTTTATTTTGTACGTCAATGTAACTCCAAATTAGTTTATTAAAAAGCTGTCATTTTAATGAAGGTTGTTCTGTTTTTATCAATGGTGCAATGCGATACCTTTTTAGTAAAACCATTCTACTACAAAGGCAATTTTGACCTTGAACTAAATGAAATTTAAATACAAGTGAGTTTGCTGAATTTGTATTTAAAGGAAATTATAGAATTAAAAAGACCCCATTGACAGCCTTGCAGAACACCCTAACATCTTTGTTTTACACAGTCAATATGCATGGGCCGGTATGAGATTCTGACGGTATGATAACCTTGGATAAAAATATGGTTTCACGGTATGACGATATTGTGATTACTGCTCTATAATATATTCTTTTTTAATGTCTGGCTTAAAAACAAAACCATTTTCCTCTTTGAACACAATATATTTTATTTTGAGAAACATTTAAGGTATTTTGGGGCAGTAAACATGTCAGGCTAAATAATTCAAGTGAATCATTGACAAAAACACAGATGTCTTTACAATTTACACCTAAAAAACGAAAAAATAAAATTTACACATACCTTAGGAACGGTAAAGCAGAAAATTTTGGCTGTATGAAAACCTTGACTTTTCCATATCGCGGTATACCTTGAAAATGGTTATCGTCCCATGCCTAACAGTCAACAGCACATTTTTTAAAGAAAAAAACAAACACTATTTACTTACCATTGACACATCCTTAAGTTGTTAAAACCAGTGTTAGTTTCATTTTTTTCTGACAACAGAAGATATTCTGTAAAATGTAGGTAGCCAAACAGTTGATGACAGACACTGATTTCCAAAATACCAAATACTATTGATGTCAATGGCTATATCAATTGTTTGGTTATCAACATTACTCAAAGCATTGAACAGAAGAAAGTAGTGGAGGGGAAATAAATAATGACAGGTTTCAAAACAGGGAGGACTATCGCTTTAACCAATAAATGCAGTAGCAAAGAACAATACAGTCAACCGAAGACACTTGATACACAAATACACTTCACTGAAAATGCACACATAGACATCACCTATATAATAGTATCTAACTGCAGGTTAATATGTTTATATATAATATCTTTAACTGTTAAAAGCTATGGTAACACTTTATTTTGATGGTCTATTTGAGTATTAGTAGACTGTCTATTTAATATCTGTTCATACAGACATTCAACAGACATTTAACTGACTATAAGAAACTTTGCAAGTACATGTCAACTTACACTAACCCCAACCTAACAGTCTACTAATAATCTAATGAGAATTAGTTGCAACGTAACTTAAATTCAACAAACGGACCATCAAAATAAAGTGTGACCAAAGCTATTAGTTACTAGTTAATTAGTTAAAGTTATTAGTAACTAATAGTTATGGTACCTAATAACCTTAGCTTTTCTGACTTTGATTGTAACGCAATTACTGTATGTGCGCCTTTTGTAAAGTTGCTTAGAAACAATAATTATTGTGAAAAGCACTACACAAATAAACTCGAATTCAATCGAAAGTTACAAAATGTGAAACGCATCCAAAAATCCAGACCATAAAAAAAAACAGCCATGCTCTTCGAATCTGTGACCAATGGCAAGTTATCATCACCTCGGTCCTGGCCATTTCCCTCGGTCATGCTCTATTACCAGGTGGCGTGCTCCTCATAGCAGACACACGCACCTTGAACGCTTGCCAGCCACATCAAAACCGACCCAGACCCAGGCCTTGAACCCACCCACCTGGAGGCCGTATATCATCCAGCCAGAGTCGCGCTGAGGAAATCGCACTAGATCAAACAAATACCAGGAAGGGGGCAACTGACTGAAATACTCCAGGAATCACCACTCTCTCACTCTTTACTATCCCCCAGCTGACGGCGAACAGGCATCTCGTGAGTTATGACCGAAAACTCCCTGCGGGTAATCAGAGCGTAACAGAATTTCGCCCTGTGGAGTTGGACTGAACGCGGCCCAATTATATTCGGCGTACGTGGGTGTGCAGCACCTGCCAGTGCCCTTCAAACTCTCAGTGCGACGCAGCAGACAAATCAATGATGAGCCCACCGGGCCCCTTTTGCTCCTGACACCTCTCTGTCTTCGTCTGCCTTCCCATCCTATTATAGCTGGCTGTCACTTGTTGGATTATTACCGCTGCACTCTGCACCCAGAGTACGGAGAGGGGGTGGACAGAAATGTCTGCCACCACCGCTCTTAAAGTCAGCACTCCCTCGCTGAAATTTAACAAGATAACCCAGCGGAGAGCGGCACAGGAAGAATGACAAACATGCATGTGTGTGCACAACTGAAAGTCCAGGTTTTCATTAGTAATCCATCTCCAATTCATCATCGCCAGTGTTTGGCTTATCTAACGGAGCAATCAAACAGCGCTCAAGTCATTTAATTCAATAAAGCTTTTGTTTCTGCGCAAGTATGAAACTGTAAACGTCTTGCGTGTGGCTTTGGAATTTGTGGATATCACGTTGAAGGAACACGAGTGGAAGCGTGAACCAAACTTTGACAGATTTGACAACGTTTCACAGCTCAGCGAAACATTTGTTTACAGCCAAAACGGCATAACAAGCGCCCATGCAGGAGTGCTGTTTAATGCACTAATAACTGTTGTGCGTGTTTTTAGGAAACTTTTCTTGGCGTGCGCACTTTATGGCACAACCCAACTCCAGATGTCAGGCACTGGTGCCCGTGGCGGATAAACATAGGGAGCCGGAAAATGAAAACAGTACACATTAAATATAATCAAGACGAAACAGCAACACGAACAGGCCACTTGAGTTCTCACATATAATTTGTTTTTTTGTAGAAGGGAGACCAGGCTTTGCCAAGAAGAGCAAGATGAGAGGGCACTGAAATTATATGAAGTGAGTCCAAAGCCTCGCCGACAGTCCACTCTTCGACATACGCACTGCTAAACTCTTCAGATGGCATGGGAGCTGGGGATTTCCAGAAATCTACCTTCTCAGCCCCTAAGGGCATAATACAATGAAATGCTATATATAGCTAACAAAATCCATATGTTCTTCAATGGCAAACCTATGCTGAAGTTCTATAAACGTCACAAGGTTTCAATTTGTTGAATTGGTTTTACATTGCACTCTCGAAAAAAGATCCAATCAGTTAAAAGCTAAGATCTTTTCCTTCTTTAGTCCACACAAAAAGCAAGATATCAGACCCTAGTCTGAACATATTAATCTAACATCAAAAAGTCTAATGGTTCAAATGAGAGACTCAAAAAATATGAGCATAACAAAGGGTTAGGTCCAATCCCAATTCTATTTTTGTTTTACCACTTCAAATTTTACCCCCAAGAAACGGGACAGCACTACACTTGCACACGTCATCATCTGTCATCGTGATCTCTATACTTCATGTGAAATTAACGATGGTGACTGCTGTAGTTATTCCAGTTGTGTTTTTTTTTGTATTTATCTTCAGGAAATCACTGAAGGCAATGATATCTAGGCCTGTCAAGATATCTATTTTTTGTTGTACGATATATTGCACCAAAATATATCACGATAAACTATATTATTGTCATTTTAAGACCATTTTAGGCCACGCATTATGTAATGCCAGAATGGCAATATAATAGCATCATAACACAAGTAGACTCTTTAATAGAACACATCATATTTTTTTCTTAAGAGTATTTTATTTAATTTAGTCATTTTAAAAATTTTATGATTAGGCATTGGAATCAGAATGTGAAAACGCATATCCAAAACAAATAATATTAAATGTTAACAAAAAAAAAAAAAGTAAGGTAAAGAGTAACAGAGGCTGCGATATCTGCAACCAGATCTATTTTCAGTTGTCAAGCACCCACATAAAAATATACTTTAGTCATTTATAGTAAGTACAATAGTGTTTTTTAACCATACTGACACAAACACCTCCAATAAAGATAGAGAGGTTGTGCAATCAGCTAGATACTGCATCACCAAAAATTATTGAGGTCATGTCCATGTATTGTGCGATAAGTCGACATATTGATTATTGTGACAGGCCTAATGATATCACGTTATCATAATGATATAATGTAGCAATAAGATCATAACTTTGCATTTTCTCAGTGGCCATATTCATCTAAACACACAAAAACAACATTAACATTTTCCAGACACTGTAAAAAGTGGATTCCCAGCAACTAGCCTTCAAGCTAAAAAGAATTGGGCCACCAAAGGGAAGGGCTAAGGGGTAGAATTGGGATTGGACCATGATTTGTTAGAAATCAATTAATACTATACATAAGACAGTATTAACTTTGATTATTTCAGTACTGGAAAGCTTTTTCTAAAGATTTAATAGTTTTAACATAATTGCCTCAATTCAATACAGTATAATAAACTGACCACTAAACTCTGAAACACTGAATATGATGCTATTGAAAAATGTTAGTGCCAAATTAGAATAACAAGGCCACTGATTGTTTACTTTACAATATTACTAGTCAACTCTTACACACTGAGGGTATAAAGAGGGGGATTTATCAGCAACGGCACAGAAGAAACTTTTAGTTTCTTTATCACACCACATAGAACAGTTCTTATAAGGAACATTGTAAAGATCCAAACAACCTTCATCTAGAATGAACCTGACATTGAAATTTCTTCAATAGGCCAATAAGGAACCTTTATATTTAAGAGTGTAACTTTACCTGTAAACAAAGGCTATGTCAGGTGTTATTTTTAAAGATTTACCAGATGGCGCCATTTATCTGTCAGTCCAACGTATGAAAACAGATCAAATAGATGAATATCGAAAAAATACTGTCTAAAAATCCATGTCTAAAATTCCTTATTCTGAAGAGCATTAAAGAACCTTTTTATGCACTAGTTTACACTAGTTGGCCACCGAACTGCATGAAGTAAAATTTATAGGCAGAAACACCTACTACACCAATAAATAGCTAGTGGCTTTCCGAGCCAAGCTGTACCGCACACGGAGCCTGGCAGACGTCACACGCTACGGAGTGTGGTCGGAGCACCTATCTAAATAGTGGTAGTCTAACTAGCCCAGCACAGGCCACTGTTTGCACAGGCTCTCTCTCAGCTCTCTGATGTTGCCACAGTGCTAAACTGCACAGCTGTTGTGCAATCTGTGGCGGTGTTAATTACCCTAATGTGAACGGCAGCTTGTCAGCCCCACACTAACAAAGAGGCCTTATGGTTTTAATGTTGGCCATCTTTCGCTAGCCCTCCCCTTCTGCATTTTTTTTGCTTTCTCTTTGCCCTTTCGCCATCTTTCCCCTTCTCTTCTTTCCCTACCATCCATTTCTTACCACCCGCCATATTCGACACATCCCTAGAAGAAGAGAAAGAAGAAAAAACACATCTAATGAAACCTCCCTGCGCAAATCTGCTTAGTAAGGAGAGAAAGCGGCTAAGGGACCAGATTAAACAAGGATTTAATCCAGTGCCAGTGAAAGGGCTTAAAGGGAAATATGAGAGCAGTGAATGGTAGAACGCAGATGCCCAGAAAGGAAGAGAAGGCTGTAAATCTGAAACAATCGCCGCACATCTGACTTAGCATCTGTAAAAGCCTCAGAGACCTTCAGCTAAGGGAGTGCCATTTTTCACAAAACTTCCCAGAACACTTTCATATGAAGGACTTTGTTTTAGTCCACTTCAGGAGCCATATTAAACTGCTTTATAGACAAATCAGATTTATGTGCAGCTATTTCTTCAGACTGTAAAAAGTGTTGCAATTGGTACCTTAAAGAGCTGTTTACACCTGATTTAACCCATACAATTAGCTTTGTTAGCGTAAATTAATGCATTTTAAATGATAGGGTGATGTTAAACAATATTAAATTATTTTCTATTTCAAATATTTCCCAAATTATGTTTAACAGAGCAAGGAATTTTTCACAATATTTCCTATAATATTTTTTCTTCTGGAGAAAGTCTCATTTGTTTTATTTTGGCTAGAATGAAAGCAGTTTTTTTTTTTTTGCTTGTCTACAGAACAAATCACTGTTATACAATAACTTGCCTACTTAGTCTAGTTAAGCCTTTATGCTGAATACTAGTATCTTGAAAAGTTTCTAGTAAAATATTATGTACTGTCATCATGGCAAAGATCAAATAAATGAGTTATTAGAAATTAGTTATTAAAACTATTATGTTTAGAAATGTGTTACAGGATATATACAGAATATACAGGAGGCTAATAATTCAGGAGAGCTAAAAATTCTGACTTCAACTGTATATACTATTTATTTTGGTCCTGATTGCTGGCCAGCCACAACAAACACCAAAAACCTAATGACTCTCAACTGAAACCCATTTTCCATTAGTTAGCAATTCCTCCAGCATGAACTGTGGTCAGCTTTAAAATGATTGCTCGGTATACTTACGTACACATTTGCGATAAATACAAAATATCAACTAGCAGTGGCAGTGAATGTGTCATCAGTGTAACTGTGAATTTAGGCCAATGTGGCACATCTCTCAGGTGGCACACTCTGTTAGTCTTCCTTCCTCTGCTCTTCGCTCTCTATCCTCTATTATTAGAGGGAAAGAACAGCTGGTAAATAGCATGTCTGGGTCGTGCGCTTCCATAATTTTCCACATCACACAAGGCATATTTAATTATGAGCTATAAAGGTGACAAAAGACACACAAGTGCCTGAACGGAAAGCGTAGCACTGAGGAATGCAGGATAAGGCACCATTTGGGACAAATAAAAGCTTAATTTGTTATAGAATCAGTCAACATCCATATATATATGGATATTTTTCAAAAAATTTTAAATTCTCTCAGATTAAACTAGCATTTTCCAAGAGATTTTCCTGAGATTCCCTTTATCTGGAAAAAAAACTTCAATCAAATAACTGTGGATGTGTTAAATGTCACAAATGCTCACTAAGGCTCCAGACATTACAAATATTACTCAATTTATTCTTCTGGTGTTATTATTTAATCAGCACAATATCCCAATGCTGTCTTGGTCAAACTTGTATGGTCTAAGGCAGGGTTGTCAAACTCAGGGTTGCAGCCCTGCAGTTTCCTCAATACACTTACCTGTAGGCTTAAATCAAGCCTGAAGGACTGAATTTGTTTGATCAGGTGTATTTAATTAGGGTTAAAGCTAAACTGTGCAGAGCTGTGGCCTTCCTGGAACTAGGGAGCTCCAGATCCGATCAAGTGACCAGAAATCGGGCCCGATAACACAGTTTCAGACTCTATCGGACATTATCTCCCGATCTGGAGTCTATATTATAATATATTTTATTATATTATATTATACATTCATTCATTTTCTTTTCGGCTTAGTCCCTTTATTAATCCGGGGTCGCCACAGCGGAATGAACCGCCAACTTATCCAGCATTTGTTTTACGCAGCGGATGCCCTTCCAGCCACAACCCATCTCTGGGAATTATATTACATCATATCATATCATATCATATCATATCATATCATATCATATCATATCATATCATATTATATTATATTATACACACGACTCCAGATCAGCAGGATTCTGATGGAGTCTGAAACCGTGAGATTTCTGATCACTGTATTTATATACACAGCTGCAGAGACACTATTGGTTAAATGCCAGCAAAGACGAACACGGAAGCAGCTTGAAGCCGAAAGGGAGAGTATGATGACGACAACATTGTCATTGTCAAACTATGAGATGTGTGCCTGCCGAGTATTTTAAGTTGAGGTGCTATTTGTTTTTATATTTTTATTATTATTATTTTTATATTTACTGTTGCACTTAAGTCCAAAAGTGAAGAATGTATGTTATTTATTACTTGATTGTTCAAGCTACCTCACAGAAGTGCTCAGTTTGTAAAGAGATTTGTTGAATGTTAAAATAAGGTGAATTAAATAAAAATAAGAAACATCCTTGATCTGTTTCTTTGCTCTTCTTTATTCTCTTTTAATGTATTATAGAAGTATCGGATCAGGTTTCGGTATCGGTAGATATTCAAAATCAAATGACTCTGACTCGAAGGCAAAAAAATAAAAACTGATCGGGACATCCCTACCTGGAACTGAATTTGACACACGTGGTCTAAGGGGACATATACACAGCTCCACTTTCAATGAAAACAGAAAACTTTAAGCATTTTGGCCATGTGTGTAACAACAAACACATTTTGGCAGCCTGAAAATGCTAATTTTGGAGTTAAAAACAAACATAAAAAAACAGTTTATCATGAAAAGAAAAAAAGATTGTGAAAACAGTTACATCATGCACATTCATAATATGTGCTTGTGCAAATAATTGGCAACAAACAAAATGGTGGTGGCTGACTACACTAGAACTAAACAAACACAGAAAATGCACAATTTTCATATTTATAGGTGTATAGTGTGTTCTAAAAAGTGACAGTCAACTGCTTTTGCATTTTTCGTCATTTTTGAAGGACCTGTGATGATTTTGACGGTGTTATATGCAAACAACTTTCCAAATGCATGTTTTTTTTTAATTATTAATTAATTTTTTTTGTGTATGCATATGCTAAATTATTATCAAGCTGTGCAAATAAATGTCATATTTTAACAGTCCACACTGTTGTTTCAAATAAACCCATTTCAGAGAATATCTTTAAAAATCTTTGTTTTGCCCCAACCAAATCATTTAAGAAAATGACAGGTTTGCATAAATGCATTCAAATTAACATTAGCATAACTGGAATCTCAAAACTGAGTCTAAAACATACTCTACAATGTCAGCCCTGCAAACCAATCAACCTTCAAACCCTCAACCTATATTCCAAATAAAACACATTTAAGGTAGAGAATGAGACACCCTGCACAAAAGAGACAGGACGCCTTTGGTGCGCCATTCTTTTATTGCACAAAAAAGCAGGCCACATACACAATGGCTAATTGGAATGGGATCACACAAGATTAAAGAGAGAGGTCTTCGAATTATTCATCCGCCTGCCTCTGTGTTTGAAGTGTAGTGGCTGTGGTTAATCTGCAAGGCTTTGACAAAACAACAGCAGCAGCACAGCCGGCTGGCGTGACCCAAGCAGAGAGGATAACTCCCTGACATCCAAGCTTTAGGGTCTCCGAGGCGGACAAACACAGTGTGCCGTGTGCACCAGGCCCCGTTCAGCTGCATCTGCTGTGTGCAGCCAGCTTGAAATCCAGCTCGCCCAGCCAGTGAGTCACTGACCTATGACTTCAGCAATACCTGGAGGTATTCAAAAGGCCTTGCTGTTGTGTGCTCGTGTGCAAGCGTGTGTGAGCGCTTGACATTTTGCAGTAAAAAAAAAATGACAGGACGGAGGAAAAAAGGATGAGACATCACAAAGCTTAGAGGGTCTTTGCCAAGAGTAAAGTGATAAGATGAGGGCAAAGGAGAAAAAAGAAGGTGAAAATGGGCTGTATTGTTATGGCAGGCCATTGTCTGGCTGTTTCAAAACTCAATGCGATTTACACATGGGAAAGGTCACTTCAGAGCGTAGCCACAGGAAAAGATATTTTCACACACACATTTATAAACATTAATTTAAGGTATGATTCTTGCTATTAATAAACAATTAACTATCATTTTTGCCTCAGTAAACACCTAAATTGTTGATAATCAATAGTTATTAAGGTAGTTATGTTTAGGTATAAAGACTAAGATCTAGAGGATTTAGACTAAGATCTAAGATCATGTGGAATATTTACTTTAAAAGTATAATAAACAGACAATATCTGAATAATAGGCAGGTAAAAAGCCACTTGTTAATAGTGAAAACTGTTATATAATTAAAGTATATATATATATATATATATATATATATATATATATATATAT
>CAIGQQ010006766.1:3931521-3941600 GCA_903798035.1 Danio albolineatus
TATATAAAACCAGTTTAGTCTAAACTAAAATATCAGCAATAAACCGTTCTAAATAATCAACATAATATAACAATGTAACATAATGTAATAAAATATATAACAACACTGATTTGTATGCAGATATTCCTCAAGTATAATTAGGCTTCAATATAAGATATATTATTTTTAGCATCTAAAAAGTCTAAAATCTTCATTACAGAGACAATTAAAAACCTTTCAAAATTGTTTTGTGAGGGATTCCTAGGGGCAGTGCTGTCAGTTTAGTCAACATTATTACAGTAATCTCAATTAACAGAGATCTAATACTGTAAAATATGTAATAAGTATAATAAAAATAAAATATATTTATATTACATTTCACAAAGATAACAAAGAAAAATACTAAATTTTCCCTCTTTTTTAAGTTTGTTTTTTGTTTGGCTTGCTGGGCATGTAAAAATATAATCAAAAATCTCCAATGACAGCAGAAAAAAAAACTTCAAAGCGGTTTTGTTTGTTCCATTTCTAGGATTATTGTAACCAGTTTAGTCCAAAACTAAAATATCAGCTACAAACCGATCTAAATCTTTGTAATGCAACAAAATATAACAATGTAATATAATGTAATATATAAAATATATAACAAAACTGATTTATATGCAGATCTTCCTCCAGTATAATTAAGCTTTGATAAAAAAATATAGAATTGGGCATCTAAAAAGTCTCAATTCTTTATTACAGACAATTGAAAACAATTGTCAATAAACAAACAGTGCTGTTAGTTTAGTCAACAGTATTGCAGTAATCACAATTAACAGATATATAATACTGTATAATATTAATCAAATACAATAAAAAATAAAACAGAAAAAAATAATCCTATCTTTACTGACATAGCAAATTATCAAAACTCTTTAGTAGTTTATCTTTAAATGATAGCTAATGTAAATGCGGCACCACCCTTGATAACACTATCACATAAAAAATAAATCTCCCTAATCACTAACATTAATAAACCCAGTTTACAGCCATATAAATCAAGACACTATGAAGATTATCCGCAAAACATACATTTATTCCTTTCCTTCTTGTCTACCTTTATCACGTCTATAACTCTAACGAAACTCCATTTATTTCTCCTCGGACTAAGAGGACTCAAGATGTTCGCTTCACGCCGGAAGGTCTGTCATATCAGGGTAGGCTGTGATCTGCCTCGACTCTTATATTACAAATAGCTGGCAGATTTTTCCTCACCCTCTTATCGGGACTGCCGAGCCAGGCCCCGCCATATCAGCTCTCCACGCCTGATAAGTGGAGGGTTTGAAGATACGAACGAGGGAGCGTTTGCAAGCTAATTCCAGAGCTGCATCTGCACAAGATTAAAGATTAGCCTCTGGCCAAGAGGAAAAAAAAAAGATGAAATATACATTTGATTCGCCGGTGAGGAAGGTGAAGGTGAACGAGCGCATTTTTAACAGCCACTGCACCTACTGCTATTTCATATCGCAAAATAGCCTATGAAAGTCGTGCTATATGCTGTAATGAAAGTCGAAATCTCAGTATGAATCTCCCAGGTAAAACTGCACACATTCGCCAACACTCCTTGTGAAATTTCAACCAGAAAAGAACATGTTTGTGTTCATACCCATGCGAGCTGCACTGTAAAAAATGCAAGGTTCCACACAATTCATTCATGTTCCCTCAACACAAATAGATTAAGTTAACACATTTAAGTGGATTGAACATAAAAGAATTAAGTTGTCCCCAAACAAATCTCTAGAATTGTGTTGTTTCAGCTCATTTTAAATAAGTAGTTTGAACAAGCAACAAAATATTTTTCTTTTCTTTTTGTCTATATGGGAGCCACCTCCACTGTGAGAAAATGCAGGGCTCCACACAATTCATTCATACTGTCCCAGCACAAATAGATTAAGTTAACTTAACATATTTAAGTGGATTGAACACAAAAGAATTAAGTTGTCCCCAAACAAATATCAAGAATTGTGTTGTTTCAGCTTATTTTAAATAAGTAGTTTGAACAAGCATCACATTTTTTTGTCTATATAGGAGCCACCTACACTATAGGGTTCCACACAATTCATTCAGGATGTCCCAGCACAAATAGATTAAGTTAACTTAACACATTTAAGTGGATTGAACTTAAAATAATTAAGTTGTCCCACAAAAATCTCAAGAATTGTGTTGTTTTAGCTCATTTTAAATAAGTAGTTTGAACAAACATCATTTTTTTTGTCTATATAGGAGCCACCTGCACTTCAGGGTTCCACACAATTCATTCAGGATGTCCCAACACAAATTGATTAAGCTAGCTTAACAAATCTGAGTGGATTGAACTTAAAATGATTAAGTTGTCCCACAAAAATCTCAAGAATTGTGTTGTTTGAGCTAATTTTAAATAATGAGTTTGAACAAGCAGCAAAAATAATTTTGAGTGTGACTTTGTATCAGACTATAGGTAGTCAATATATATTATCCACTTAGGTGTACAAATCCAAAGTCATACAGCTGAGCAAAGCGGCAATCAATTTGCAGCATTAACCATGAGTCCATAAAATATTATGCGCCGCGAGTAACATATAATTATCATATATCAACACATGAATCACCCGCAATGTAAAAATGATGCAGTGCGAGCTATAAACATGATTTGCGAAGGTGGCGACGAGTGTCTTAAATGGTCTTGATGCAAATCCTCTATGCAAATCTCATTCAAAGTGCTAATGCAGACAGACAACAAACCAGCACGTTCTCTGATCTATGCTCTGCCCAGCCTCAGGCAAGCTGTTTACATCAACATACGCACGCTGCATTTGAGTTCAAATTCGAAACCCTTCATATTTCTTTAAATGAGCAACATTTTTATCCAGATATGCAGCCGACTATAACAATCAGCAAAGGCAGGGTTGAAAATGGCAGATTTAAACATCCAAGGCACAGCTTATATGCAAAGGACTTATAGGTAACCTTGAACGGTAGATTAGGCAGAGTCTAGATATGAAACATGAAATGTATGCAAGTCAATGTACAATACCTGAGCTTGACAAATGAAAACTGTGAGTGTGAAAGAAGGAAAGAATGAATGTCAATGGGTCAATGACAAATTGTTAATCAAAATGTTATTAGACATATCACAATGTGTTGGTTTCATAAACCTTTATATCATTTTCTTTCAGACTTAATGCCTGAAAAAAAGAATTAAGTGTTGTAACAAAGCATCAACTACTTGTTTTACACATTGAACCCAACTTGGATTTTAGATATACTATTGATAATTCCTTTACTTCAAACAATAAGCACCTTTTCAAAAAATAAATAAGATAACAATTAAAAATTATGTGTGTGCCTTGTAATATGTGATAATTATGTGAAATGTGACCTTGAGAGACAACCTTGGTGCATGTTTGAAACAGTCATCTTTTAATCATTTTACAATTTTCTTGTCACATGACAACAAAATGGCTTCCTGCAGGTTGGTAATGCCAAACTGACTTTATTTGGTGAGTCAAAGTTTTTTCTTTCAAATGCATATTTTCTAAAATCCGACAATAAATGCGTATTATTATTATTATTATTATAAGATGTATACACATATCAGCATGTATTAACTTAACCCCCTACAAAATAAGCCAAGTAAATTTTAGTAATTTTAGAATCTGAAAACGTGCCTCGTAGGAGCGGTGCATTCGCGTAATGTTAAGTGCATTGTGTGTATTTTAGTTTATTACAAAAAATATGCAGCCTTGAAAGGGACAAAAATGTGTTGCATTGACCTATACGCAAAGCTAGATCAGCAATTTAAGAAATATATAACCTCAATACAAAAAGCCAGACAATGAAAAAATATAATCCCTGTGTTTAAAAGAAAGAAAGAAAGAAAATATTTCGGATGCGCATTCATCGTTTGATATTATTGAGTAAAAGAACAACAAAGCTGCAAAACACAAAGCGCACATACACAATAATGGCATTAAAACCGAATGAAACTCAGTGACTTCAGTCTTGGGAAGGAAAAACACGTTCAGTCTCTCGAACAAAACCTGAAGCAAAGCCTTATTCATACTTTATACACACGCGTTGTGGCTTTCATTCGTCCTTTCCCCGCTTTTCCTTTTTAACACAGTATTTCTAAAAGACTGCGTCGTGATTAAATTATCCCCCGCTAAATTTTAACAAAAGCATTCTAAGACACATTCTTCATCTTAGCCTCATACTTTATGAAAAATATATTCTTACCGAATTCTACACCAGACTCGCGTCCATCGGAGAAAAACACCGATTTGGCCAAAGGTGACAAATAAAAATGCAATTCCGTTACATCCAGTATATGCCTTGCGAAAGCAACGGCAGGTTTTTCTCTCTCCCTTTTCCCTCGCCGAGCTCGCTACCGACTGAAGGCGGACAAGAAATACGAACCTGTCCCAACAATAAATCTTGAGAGGAGCGTTTTTAACGACTGCGGTGGCGAAAGCTGTCAGAAGCGGAGGATATTTTCAACGCCAGATCAGACAGACTGATATCTGTTCAGCAATGAGTCATACATTCCCCGTGCAGGTGAATAGAATCAGGTTTTTAGTCAAGGTAAGGTGAAGGCGATAGATATGAATCCCAAGTCGTGGAAGCTCCTATGACAGATCATTAACAATAGATTCCCAGCAGAAGTACCGCTCGGTTTCTCTGCCAAAACACCGCAGAACAACATTCCATGGGTTTGAGCGCTTGGTAATCTCGTTTATCTCGAGCAAGTGAGCGAATCCAGTCGTTTTCGACGTATCTGGAAGGTTTTAAAAGTCCCCACACGAATTGAGCGCGTCCGGCGCCTCCGCTGCGCGAGGCTCTCCAGGCACATACGGGAGCGAGTGTTCCGTGAGCGCGCGCTGAAGTGCGCTTCAAGCGGCCACTCCGCTGGGTGTGTTAAAAAAATGCACAGGACAAGACCAAAGCAATCGATGTATGAGAGGCGGAGTTTAATTCATACCAGCTCTTTTTTAAAACCTCACATCAGCAGACATTTATAAGTCTTAAGGACGACTTTTAATGTAAAAAGTAGCATTTTATTGTACGATTCCAATGGGCTGTTCCCAAGTAATTCCAACTTGTGCATTAGAGACCCAGAAAACACCAATATGCTATATTAAGCATATTACTAAAGATATATTATATAAAATATGTATTATTTTGCTATATTTCTGTTATATTACTTAAAATAACAACAGCATAGTTCAAATAAGAACTAATTTATTTACATGTATTTTTGTAATAAATATAAAATAGTTATATAATAATAATTACTATAATACTATAATAATTATATAATAATAATAATAATAATAATAATAATAATAATAATAATAATAATAATAATAATAACTACTATTGCTAATGCTGCTCACGGTAGTGCAGTGGGTAGCACAATCGCCTCACAGCAAGAAGGTCGCTGGTTCGAGCCTCGGTTGTGGATTTTGCATGTTCTCCCTGTGTTCACATGGGTTTCCTCCAGGGGCTCCGGTTTCCCCCTCAAGTCCAAAGATGTGCTATATGTGAATTGGGTAAGCTAAATTGTCTGTGGTGTATGTGTGTGAATGAGTGTTTATGGATGTTTCCGAATGATAGGTTGCAGCTGGAAGGACATCCATTGCGTAAAACATGTGCTGGATAAGTTGGCGGTTCATTTCGCTGAGGTGACCCCAGATTAATAAAGGGACTAATCCAAAAAGAAAATGAATGAATGAATGAATGAATCATAACAACAATAATAACAGATGATGATATTATTCTTTTTTATTTATTTAATTCTTTTCTTCTTCTTCTTATTATTATTATTAGTAGTAGTAGTAGAAGAAGAACTTACTACAATATTATCTTAGTAGAGGTATTATAAAGGTATAAACTCTTAAAAGTGGATTGTTAATCTAATACTTATTAAACTCTATAAAAATTGAGCAAAACACTTCTTAAAACTAAACACATTTTTATATTTTTGATTTACTTTTTTTACATTTTTGATCCTTGCCTTATGATATGAATTCATTTAGATCACTTCAATGCTACATACTGCTATAATTTAGGAGAAAACAAGAATCTGTGCAATTGAAATTTTCACTGGAGGCTTGAATTACTGTGTCACCAAATTGGTCAATTTGTATAGATTGCATTTCCTAGGCAATCAAATCAAATTAACGGGTAAAAAAAATGTGAAAGAGAGCAAGTGAAGAGCACAAATTCTAAAGAGAAATCTTTCTTGGCGGCTTTCAGAAGGAAACATTGCACATCGTGAGCTTTATTGAGGGCTTGACCTATAAACTGTGCAGACAATATAATACAGCTTGACTGAATCAAAGCAATTTTCTCACCAAGAGACTTTAACTGTGTCTGGCTTTAATGAGAACCAATTGAATGGCATATTTCAAACACTAAAACAGTGTTGAAGACTAACCAAGAAATGTTCTTGTTTTGTTTTGGCCAGTGGCTAAGTAGTGTAGCCTGCTCCATAAAGCAAAGCAAAGTCTATGGTTCTTCTTGCATGGAATGCAAAAGCTTGTAATTATTCACCAGCTGATTGTAATTATAGGTCATCCCCTTTCCTACACACTTCCTATTAAAACCATCAGGCGTTCAGGGAAAAACAGAACATGTAATAAAGACATGTGCACGTACACTTACAACCTGTGGATATACAGTAGACAACCAGTATACTCACAACAACAGTCTTTTTTTTCTCATTTAAAATACATTCAATATACCTGAGCAGCAATGTGCTGTAATTAATATACACCTTTGGACACATTGATGTCAAAACTACATCAAGTTGACATCAAGCATGACATCAAAAAACATGTCAAAAATGCAAGTTAATTTGCTGTCAAAACCTTGATGTCTATTTGACATCCACACATTGATGCCCTTTTGACCATCAAAAAGTCACAAAGTATTATTAAACAAGAGAGATTTTATTCTTCTAAAAGCTCCAATTAAAAATTCCAAACTTACATTGTATTTTGTGTCCCAACAAAACTACCTTGATGTCAAAATGACATTAAATGAACACCCTGTAAAGCCAAACGCATAATATTTGATACACAAGTTTTTAAGACCTATATAATATCCGCCTGATCAATACTTTGTTTAATAATCTGTTGTATATGATTTGATATACAACTGGCATATCAAGTAACAGGTAAAAACAAAGAGGAAACATCCTGTAATGTTTTCTGTTGTCAAAAGTTATGAGCAAAATTGTTTTCTTGTAATTAAAGTGAACAATATTGTGATCAAAAAGTTGCACAGATGCCTGAGGTATTAACTGTGAGGCAAAATAAATATCATGAAAAAATGTATATGGCAATTTTTTGGGGGAATTTTGCAAGATGGTTTAAAAAACAAAGTAGAATTTCTTGCCTATTTTGTGATATTTCAGGTCTTATAGGGTTAACACTGACATCAAAAACACGTCAAAAATGTTTTTAGATTTGCATTTTAGACATGTTCTGAAGTCATTACCCTAGACTTATTATTTGTTTTTGTAATTTAACCTATATTGTGTATTAGTTACAAGACTCCTAGTGAAGGGTAAATGCTATTTGTCCAACAAGCAAGAAAGCAAAGTTTTTGCACTACAGACACATCTGAAGTAACGTTATGTTTTTACTATAGGAATGTTGTTTTTCTTAGCAGAACGTTGCAGAGGCACAGAAAAAGCAGGCACTGAAATGCATTAAGACCATTCATTCATTTTCCTTTGGCTTAGTCCCTAAATTCATCAGTGTTCGCCACAGCGGAATGAACCGCCAACTTATCCAGCATATGTTTTTCACAGTGGATGCTCTTCCAGCTGCAACCCATCACTTGGAAACATTCAATTCAATTCATCTTTATTTCTATAGTGCTTTTACAATGTAGACTGTGTCAAAGCAGCTTCACATATAAGATTATAGTAAATTGAAACAGTGTCAGTCCAGTTTTCAGTGTTGAAGTTCAGTTTATTTCAGTTCAGTGTGGTTTAATATTCACTCCTGAAAGTTCAAACACTGAAGAGTAATCCGTCGATGCTCAGCCCTACAAGTCCCGAACCATGCGAGCCAGTGGCTAGGAAAAAACTTAATCAAAACACCCACACAAACTCATTCACACACATACACTGCAGACAATTTAGCTTACCCAATTCACCTACACCACATGTCTTTGGCAGCTCTACAGTGTTAATGTTTTTACTTTTACTGGTGGAAATCTGACCTCAACACACTGAAGGTTATCATTTGAAAGTAGGCGGAGCCACATCACCACGCCCACCTATTACAATCATAACCAAAGTAAACAAGATCAGAGATGTTTACCAGCCAAGCTGTTTCAAACATCTGCAACAATCTCCAAATACATTTTGGCCTAGAATAACACCACACGAGTTTTTCAATTTCACTTTAAGTATACCAAATCCTTAAGAGATCATAAATGAGCTAATTAACATTTGAACTCTTTTATTTAAAGATTGTAGATTAGATTATACAGCTAGTAAAGGGCAAAAGAACAGTGACAGCACATAAAATAATGCAAGTGTAAACACAACATTTATAAAATCTCCTTTTCCAAAAAAATAATCAGCACTCTGAAACACCAAAGTCATTTTCTGAAGGGCCCTCTATGGAATTTGCTCGTCAAAATACAACATTTTATCATGGCACTAACCTTAGCACTGGCACAAACAGATTTGTAGATTAGCGCCGCAGATGTTCTACAAGTTGACAGTAATAGGTTTTCACTTTGCCAAGGGAACTCTTGGAAAATCTGTTTATAGATCTGTTTTTTTTTTTTGCTACTAGGCACATCTGATGACAGAAGAGCGAGTTTAACTTTCCTCTGGCTAGCTATTATCATGGGTAGGGAAGATCTAGAGAATGAAGGACAGAACTGAAAATTCAAAGTCATGTAAAGCTTGAAAGAATGATCCAACGATCCAACAAAGAACTCCGTCAGATGCACATTTGATGTAAAAGCGAAAACAGAAACGAGAAACCGAGCTAGAGGAAGAAATAAAAAGGCAGAAGGAGAGAAAGACGCTCCAGTTGCCTCAGGTTGCCTTTCAGCTATCTCTCCCTGTAGATTCATCTGTCAGAGCTCAACCGAGAGAGACAGAAAGAGAGAGAGAGAGAGGGAGTGCAGGCCTCATTGGGCATCTCATCCTCAGGCTTAACAATCCAATATTGGTTGTTGCCGAAGATAATTATGCCCCTCTGATGATGGAACACCTTGGGCAAGTTACAACAATTTGCATCACCAAACATGGCAAATCAGCATAAAGGCAGGAAGGTTTAAAGGGAGAGTTCACCGTAAATTTCATTCCGTCATTATTTACTCACCCTCATGTCATTCCGATTTATATGACCTTCCTTTGTTTGTGGAACAGCAGGAAAACATTGCATTTTTCCATAGTGACCACATCTGTTTTCCTTTAGGAATGAATAAAAAAGACTTATCCCAACTCCAAGTCTCTAAAAGACATACATGTGCTTTGAGTGAAGAAAAGACCACATTTTAATAATAATCATAATAATTCTTTACATTTGGGGGTTGGGGGGATCTCCTCATCCACCACCAGTGTGCAGCATCCACCTGGATGATGTAATTGCAGCCATATTGCACTAGACCGTGCACCACACACCAGCTGATTGGTCGAGAGGATGAAGCCAATTATGATATGGGAGTGGTTGTAGGCCATTATGGACAGAGGCTAGTGGGCAAATTTGGCCAGGATGCTGGGCTTAAACCTCTACTCTTTTTTCAAAGGACATCCAAAGATTTATAACGACCACAGATTGTCAGGACCTCAGTTTAACGTGCCATCCGAAAGACGGCGCTCACTGAGCAGTATAGAGTCCCCTTCACTATACTGGGGCATTAGTGCCCACAAAGATTGGAAGTTGAGTGCGCCCTGCTGGTCTCACTAACACCCTTTCCAGCAGCAACCTAGCTTTCTCATGTGGTTTCCCATCTATGTACTGAGCAGGCACAGCCTTGCTTAGCTTCAGTGAGCGACCATGTGAGAGTTGTAGAGAGCTAGCTGCCGGCAAAGAGATAGTTCACCCAAA
>CAIGQQ010006766.1:3942000-3949500 GCA_903798035.1 Danio albolineatus
ATAATAATAATAATTTTTGGTAGTGGACACAATAACTATGTCAAATTATCATGTTATAAAAGAGCATGACATTTCTCCTTAGTGTACTAAAATGAAAATAAAAATAACAAAGGTGTAGAAATAGCATTATGGTTATACAAGGGTCAAGATGAACAAAAATGACGATTGCAACAGCATGGCCATGATGTGACCTAACCTAAACTAATTATTTTTTGCTAATTAAATAAACGAGCACAATATGATGACAATTTAACACAGACACACAAAAACCAAGAGAATAAATTATTACAATGTGCCCATGATGACTTAGCTAACCAACCCAGGCTCATTATGGATATGTTCCCCTGCAAACATTTTTGGAGAGCACGAAATACGTCCCAAGAGCTAGGGTTTTTAATGCAGTTTTTGTTTTCGTGAATCCACCAGAGGCTGCTGTGTACGCTTTTTGACATCTCAAATTTCTCTCGCGAATCCCATTCGCGCCTGCTGTACTCATGAAAACCCACCAGAGGCTGCTATCGACTGACTGACTGGCCAACCGACAGACAGACCAACTGATAACCCCACCCACTTTTCAAAAGCAACCTTAAAAAAAAGAAAAGCCGCCTGATTTTTACCACCTTACTTACCATATTCTCACCCTGTTATTTATTTGTTCAATTTTTTTGCCTTTTGCTTTGGTTTTACCAGCTTTCTGGAACTGTTCTTCACCGAACTCAAACCCTTTCATCACGGTCAGCTCAGCTCTGCATCTCAACTCCACCGACATACGTACTGTAACAAGCCACTGGGCAAACTGACAACAGCAGAAAAGCTGTCCACACGGAGGTAAGCGGTCAGTTGGTAGCGTGAAAAGAAACAGAAGCCATCTGCGGTATCATTTCATCATACAGTGTTAGTTTTAAAGACGAAACAAAGCCATACATAGCTCTCGCTATATAATTCATGCTCTCCAGAAATGTATATGAGGTTACATACAATGAGCCTGTGTTGCAACCAACTTTATTGGTTTAAGTAAAACAAGATAATAATAAAACAATATTAAAAATGATTACATAAACTGTAACTTTCATTCATTTTTACTCTTATAAATGCAAAAATATGCTGACAGATGAGGATAACATGACCATTTCTGTTTGCATCTACTTTACATAGTTTCTATTTGTGACAGAATCATTTAAACGAAGCAAATTAGTGAATTTGATGTGTGTTTGGCAATACTTACTGGAAATGTGTTGTTATGCACCTTTGTGCAAATAAATATATAATGCAACAGTATTATTAATAATAAATACCTGCCCCCACACTGAGCACGCTTTAAAATTGTGGCTATAAATCACTCAAACCAGCATCTTAAACTCCATGATAGAAGCCATTCCAGATTTCTGTTCTGCAAATGCAGGAAGCGATTTATCAAAGCACTTACACAAATTTTCTTTAATCATCGGTTAGTGTTTGACCACATGGCTGCAAAAGGATGCCTTTTGAAGTCGTTCAGCCAGCCGGCCAAAGAATCCGTGCGATTATGCAGCTCATTCCACCAATGGTGTTTCGTAATAAATGCACATTCGACAAGTACGGCATTTGGAAACATAAACATTTCAGTCTTTCAGAACTTTGTGACTAACCCGAGATCCGACGAGATGAGAGATTTCTGTGGTGGGGACAGACTTTCACAACAGAAGAACTCCGAAAAGCAGCCTAACATAGTTATCCTTCGCATGAATATTTATAACTACTCATGAGCGATTTCTCATTTTCAGCCTATTTTTCTGCACCATTACTGCAACCATTTAAAATGGATCAGAGAGAGAGCGAAACTGGGAGCGAAAAGAGAGAGTCTGGGGAGGAAGAAAAAAACAGTGGCATTATTTTTCCATAATAAAATTTCCCTGCCTTAACAAGATAAAAGTAAATTGCGCACTGACTCAGAAAGTGTGAAAGGCATTCTAGAATGAATTTTTCATGTGCATTGATAATTTAATATGTTGTGGCGCCAATTTATCAGATTTCTGTGTCGTTGCGGCTCTTTCTTTTTTTTTTCTAAGGAGAATAACAAGAATATGATCTCGCTTTCTGAGAGCTTTCAGAACAATGTCACAGAAAAAAGAGGTGTTCGCACTGATTGGATGGAAAAAAAAACCTCCACAGAGAGACTTAATATAACTTGCTCTCATTTTCCTACTAACAAGACGACGAGGCGGACTAAATTGAACAACATGTGTTCTAAATTCCCAACACTATTCATGCTATCATTCCATATGGAGAACATCCAAATTGAATGCCCAGGTAAAATGCTCATGGGATTCGTGGAACACGTACAGTCAATGCAACACGAAACGTTAAATATCCAGCGTCGTCATCCCTGGTGTGACGAAATTATGACATGCATAAAGACAAAAGAATCGTTCTTCACGGAACGGTAACGGTTAAACCGGTCCGGCTTTGCCCGCGGCAGAGGATGATAAAGTATTATTTATCATGAGGAACAGCTACTGGCCCAGCGGAGGGAGAGAGGGAGGTAGAGAAAGAGAGGTAGAGAGATTAAATATAAGGTTACCACAGCTAGGATCTAATCTATTCAGAGACAAATGCCGGGTCTCGGAAGCACATTTGTTGTGCGCCCCCGAGGTTTAACAGCCGGCATTATGGTTCCATTTCTCATCATTAGCAAGCCTACATCAATGTCCCCACTAAGGGGTCAGCTCTGGGAATAGATCCAAGGGCTGTGTCAGGCCAGGAGGAGAGGAAAAAGAGGAGGGGTAGTGAGAAATAAATCTTTCTCTTTGTGTGCGGGCGAGCGCGCGTGCATGGGGTACGTGTTGTGCGCCATCTCTTATCGTTCACCGAGAGATCCATATGCTTTTACATGCCTGTGTACATGAGTATTTGCATAAGCCATTTTGCATGCACGTTTGACACAAATGAGGGAGAGTGCAACAGGGACAGATAGACGGACGGAAAAGACTGAGAGGGAAAGACAAAAGGCAGAAAGACAGGAAAAACAAGTGTGATGTATCTAGATGCAGCACGCGTGTCCCCTCGCCTACCATATGCCGCTGCATTTCACGCTAGTAGATCTGAATGTGGACACAAGCATTTCAGTTTTTTTTTCTTTCTTCATCCAGCAGCCCTGCCTTTCTCTACCGTGTTAGATATGTTAATCCGCTGGCATTCATCTGAACTACAGCGGCTCTGGAATGGTTCTCCAGACCCACGCGTCAGAGCTCCAACCCAGCCGCGGGCAGCAGATGCTCCTGCAGACTTACCCCAGCCACAAACTGGGCTTTCAGGCTTCCCACTGAGAGCTTCCCTGCTTCCTCGTAGAGCTCCAGAAGTGTATAATAAGCCCCCTTGAGGAAAAGCAAGAGATGGAGGGAAAAAATAGAGAAAAAGAAGTGTGGAAGGTTCAAGACCAGGAAAACAACAACGTGGATATACTGGAGAGTAGTGCATAAGCACAGCACTGATTTCTGATGGGCAATTTGAGTCTTCTCAGCTAAGCAGCGTTCACTATGTCAATACTCCTATTCAATTAGCTGTCAAAATCTGTGACTTGATCACCTCTGGTTTTTACTGCAAGACATAGATGAGAAAGAACACTAAAACATGCTGGGTGTTGGGTCAAATGTAATCAAACTCAACAGTTAGGATCAATCCATTGATCCATCCATCCATCGATTCATCCACCCATCCGTCCATCCATCCATCCATCCATCTACCCAAATTTTGAGTTAAAATCATGTCATCTCATGTTGTCTTGCGTAGGGCCAGGTCGATGGGGGCAGCAGTCTCAGGAGAGAACCCCAAAAATTTCCTTCTATCCAGAAACTTCCTACAGCTCCTCTGGGGTATCCTGAGGCATTCTCAGGCAAGCCGAGAGACCCTCCAGCGTGTCCTGGGTCTTCCCCGGGGCCTCCTCCTGGTGGGACAAGCCAAGAACACCTCCCTAGGTAGGCGTTCAGGAGGCATCTGAAACAGATGCCCAAGCCACATCAACATATTTCTCTCGATGTGGAGGAACAGCGGCTCTACTTCGAGTTCCTCCTTGGTGACAGACCACCAGATCTCTAAGGGTGCACTCTGCCACCTTGTGAAGGAAACTGAATTTGGTTGCTTGTATTTATCTTTATGTCTGTCTTTTCCACGAGTCTTACATGTGATTGAGTATGTGTAAGGTAAATGGTTTAATGTTCACAGAAACTAGTCGACATGATTTGATTATGTGTAGAACAATACTTGATTCTAGTTATCCAAAACTTGCTCAATTTTTGACTAGATTCTGTATAAATATGTGTATACCCACACGTTTCACTACATGTAATGGAATATTTTATTAGGGATAACAAGAAAATCCCGCTGACCACTCAGGAGCTTTTGAAATATATAACCTCACTCAAATTAAACAGACACTTTCCATTTTAACAAGTTAAAACAGGAAATCAAGATTAACAAGGGAGATGGAGAGGGGAATATGAAGTGGAAGAGGAAGAAAAAAAATCCTCCGGTGAATAACAAATCAACAGCAAGCAAATGAAATGAATTGAATTTGGAATATCACATTACCATTATTAAATTAAATTCACAACAGTAGATTTCAAATCGAATTAGCGAATACAAGCCAGCTGTTTTCACGGCCTTGCACTATGAACCGCAGTTGGGAGTCGACTCAAAACACCTACCGACCTCAGAAACGCAACGTCAACAAACTCCAGGGTCAGCTAATCAAATTCAGGTAATCAGTGAATTCTGTGTTGACTGAAAAAAATCTGGAGGAAAAACGAACACTTGTGTAACAAACTGTCTGCATTTAGCTTGTTGTAGTGAATGCAACTTTCCAGGCTGACTGCATTAACCTTCCCCAATTCAATCAGCGGCGAGCGGCGGTCATGCCAGGGATGTGAATCCCCCATTCAATTTAAAATTTTTCATACAAACCATGCGCAGCTTGTCCCTCGCATTCCCTTTGACGTTCGCCTGGAAGAATAGCTGCTTTATGCTTATTGCATTCAGAGGTGGTGGCAATAGCATGACGCTAATAACAATAAAGCAGCGGTTGACTCCAGCAGCCATGAAATTTGAGTCACTTTCTGTGCATTAACAGCAAAGTGGCAGATTAAATCACCCGGCGTATGATATACAGTCAAACGAGGCCATTACAGGAATGAAGCACAGGGCGGATGCCTCTCATCAAGATGGCGATGGATAAAAAAAAGTCAAAAAAGCCAGGCAGTTATAAACATGACAAATACTGATGGAGGCTTGCAGTAACAATGCTTTCAAGACACTTATCTGAAGGGCTTTGCAGAGTCGAGTATATGCCATTGGCCAGATATATATTTCACAGATAACGCCTGATCAGCAAAATGCGTACTGCACAGATAAAGCTTGATGCATTAGTTAAGTGATAGTCAAATATCGCAATACTATTCATGTCAAATCAGAGAGCTCAGTCGATATCGCACACCTAAGGAAATCCCATTAGCAGATGCTGGTTCATGCAGGCTAAACGATCTTCTACTCTGCTGCCAAAAGGATGCCTGCTGACAGAAAGATTCACGTTTATACCTATTAGCACTTTACCTTGATGCTTTCAAAGACTTAGCATCTCAAAATGCATGTCGACTTTTTCTTTTCAAGGCCCATTAGACAAGGAAGAGAGTCTCTGACTGGGGCGCTAAAGCCTAAGATTGGTTAATGTAGGCTTAACGAGAATCAAGACGTTGGCTTAACAAGAATCAAAGCTGTCCTGGAAAGAATAAAATAAGATACCAAATGGGCACAGACAGTCAGTTTCCGTGCTTTCCAATCTTCTTTGTGATACGATCACAACATGGCAGACAGGGCTAGGAAATTTTATAATAGTCATTTATTATTACATAATGTTTTTTTTTCAGACATTCTGCATATGGTGGCATTTATGTAAAGATGAAAAGGGAAACGTTCAGTAATTGTTGAAAATAGTAAGTTCAGATTGTTTGCAAAATAGATCAATATGAACATAAATAAATAGAAATGTACATTTACAATTTCTTTCCAACACAACTTTCAAAGGAGGATCAACTAAGCACTTCAAATCATCAGAGAGCAGCAATACAGAGATGAGATGACAAGTCTAAGTTAGTTTGGCAGTTTTTTTACTGTATTTTTTATTTTATTATTGAGTCCTTGTATTACTGTGGTTCACACCGAAAACGACGAGAGCATCAAAGTCACCGGAAGTCATTCATTTATAATGGGAGCTGGTGGCGAGAAGCAGCGTGGTGCGTCTTTGCCGGTGTGAGCATAGAGGGGAGTTGAAATCAAGTCAGTTTTATGGTAATGAATTAAGACGCGGTTCAGCGGCAAGCAGTCAGATTGCAAAAGTCCACCGCTTGAGAGGATTCCAGAGGGCACAGTCCTGTGAACTGTGGTTCCGAACACAGTTGTTCCCAAGGGTTTGATTATTGTAGTTGCCTAATTTCCAATTATTTATGATGTTTTCTTAAAGTGAAATTCATAAAGAGGTGAAAAAATCCCACTCTAACTATAACGACAGTACAGAATATTTCACACTTACAGTATCGGCACATATTGGATAAGAGGAGCAAAGCCACAGCACACGCAACAACTTGATTTTCTGATATGCTGCAATGGCTTCTTTAAATATAAGATCATTGTAGGGAATTTTGACGCTCTCTCATGTCACGGCGACAAGAGCGAACTTTGCAGCTCTCGCCATCTTTGGTGTGAATGTACAGTTCGAGTGTTTGTAGGAAAGTGTCTGGTGCATATGAAGAGAACATATTTACTACAGGTGGATATTTTTCATTGCAATTGCAATGCTGTAGTTGTCCTACCGAGCAAGTTGCTACATCAGAACTTATAAAGCTTGTTATGTAATGCAAAATTAATATGTATTAGATAAAATAAAATGTATTAATTATTACATATAAATAATGCTTTAAGATGATAACACGTATATCATCCCAAGAATGGATACTAGCACAATACTACAGTGTCACGATTCAGGAAGGAAAAGGGAAAGAGGACTCAAGTGCAATTAATTATAAGATAAATAAAATAAATAAATGAAAAAAAACTGGCACAGCAGACATGAGGAGACTATAAAAGAGAAATAATTGGCAAACAAACAGGTGAACATAATAAACTAATAATGGGTTAACAAGGAGGGTGGGACTAGACAATAGACCGGAGGGCAAATGACACAAAGAAACAACACAAGCTATGTGCCCACGTAAAACAAGACTAGAACAATGCAGCTAAGGAGAACCCACTAACCACGTGTTCAAATGAAACACAATTGCATGTAACAAAGTGTAAACACAAGTCACGTGCAACAAACGGCAACACAGACAGAACGCAAAATACGAGTACACGATAAATAAAACCCTTATAGTGCACTCACACATGTGGCAAGCATGTTCCAATCCCAGAGCTAACTGAAACCGAAACCCACTAGACAAGCAAAACAACAAACACATCAATACGACAGAGCAC
>CAIGQQ010006766.1:3954500-3957914 GCA_903798035.1 Danio albolineatus
ACACAGCAGCGCCGAAACAATAGCCCAGATAGTCATGCAGTGTTAAAACATCTGTGACGAGACTACTTTGAAAATCATGCAGTCTGAACTCAGCATAAGGAAACTCTTTTCCCTGCTTGCTCTCACACAAAAGCACATACACACTCATTAAACAAACACAGACAGAAATGTGTTGTCAGTATTGTTACTTTATAAAAAACAAATAAAGAAAAACTTGCAACTGAAATGGATTACAGTTCTTACTAGCAGGATAATAACTGATCAATCAATCAATCAATCAAAACAAACAAGTCCAGTCGAATAAGATATCAATCCAACACACAACAGCGCTTCGAAGACAAAATAGGCACATCTGCAAACTGTCTTAAGGTGCGGAAGTTACAGTATAAGTGGAACAACTGACTCCATCCGGGCTGCTGAATTATTCGAAAACGAACGCGCACCCAAGGTCATCAATTATTCCTTACAAATCTATTAGCTCTGAAAAGCACAGCTATTGTGCTCTTTAGTGAGTACAAACAAAAGATTTACTTAAACTGCTCCAGCCAAGTAAAGAAAGCTTTGCAACATCTGTAAAACTCCAGGGGATTTCTTCGGTTTTCTCTTAGCGTTTGCACAGTAATAAATCTCCAAGCTGCACAGAAAATGGTCAAAGCAGCAGAGAAAGGGGAAAAAAACGTATATGAGCTACCAAAGTCCTACCTAATAAGAAACAGGAAAGGAAATATCTATTCCCTGATCATGAAGACAAACAAGCATTAACCCCGCTGTTTAAAAAAGCATCAACGCAGAGTTTTATTTAACAACTTAAACCTTTAATTGGAGGCCAAGTTATTTCCTCCTTGAGGGACATGGAAACAGCACACCCTCTGTTCTATCGCTCTCCATATTGAGTGAGTCTCTCTTTCACCCAGGGCCTCGACGGAGCTCCCCATCTGTGATTTTAACCAATTGAGCTCAAGAGGGTGCAGACCCGTCCCGGCAGCCCTTGACTGTGGCCTCTTAAAACTGGGCAGGGAGGCTAATAGGCCTGGAAAGGCCCTGCCAATCCTTTCCCCCAATGGGGTCACATATGGAAATGACTAAGGCTATTTTTAAACCACAGTAGGAAAAAGGGAATAAAATCTTATGCTCTACCTAATAAGAGAGGCCCTCTTCACCTTCAGGGTATGTCTGAAAACCTTACGGTGTCCATTTCGCCCTTATTACCCTCTTTCTCTGTCTGGAAGTCTGTAACATCCCACTAAACAGGAAGCAGAAAGCAGTCATGTAATTGCTTTTTAAACAGCTTCAAGTCTGGGTCCCCTGGTGGTCTCATCTTTCCTCTTTTTTTTTTCTCTCTCTCGCTCAAAACAGATGTGAACACAGGCTGAAATTTAGATTATAGTCAATTTCTGCTTGAAAACTACAACCGAAATGCTGTCACTTAGAGTATAATAAATTCAATATACACTTTGTTTGTACCAAGCATAATTGCTTTTTTGTGTCTCACAAGTAGTCACGGAAACAAGCTTTTTAAACATGGACTACTAGCTATTTTATTTGCCATTTTCAAAGGCTGAGACTGCAATTCTTTTGTCAGAAATACAGAAAATTGTTGTGAATTTTAAAATATGTTTTATTTTAGTATTTTGGTGCATAATATATTGTGACTGTGATGGAAAAGAAGACATTACTCTAGTTTTCTGTGCTCTACACTGTAAAAATATCTGTAAATTAACAGTTTTCAGCATTTTGTGATTAATGTTTTTATTTCCCCCCCCCATTCATTTATGCTTTTAAATTGCATTATGGGACCTTGATCTTTCTTTCAACCACTTTTAACATTGAAAAGTTAGAAAAAGTGACTTTTATTAACATTTTTAATAGTTTAAAGTGATATATCATCTGGGTTGGTGTTTTTTTTCCTGTAAAAAAGTACACTTTCTGTCATTTGACAGACTTATGTCTCTATGTATTTACTTTTATATATTATTTTTAAACGACATTATGTCAATAAAAGTAACTTTGTTAAACTGTAGTATTGAATTTTTAACATCAAAAGTCGACAGAGCAGAGATCAAGGTCACATAATGCAATTCACAACCATAAATAAATGAAAAACATTTGTGAATCACAAAATATGGAAACTGTTAATTAACTGATATATATTTTTAGTGTTTTTTTATATTATTATTAAAATACTTACATGCTCTAGTAATATATTTTTTAGGATTACAATATTGACTCCACAAACTGAAGTTGAATTATAGTTTAAATTCCAAATGAATGTTTCATCTAAAGTATCACTAAAACAAGTGTGGATTTGCTAAATCCAGAAGATGCATGTGTAAATCTAATCTTATTCGCTGGTAGAGCACAGTGGCCTAGTCTTCAGTCTGAGCACTTTATGGCTCCATATGCCATTTCACTTCCCATTTATTCAGTTGGAGCTGCAGTCCTCTCTAGAGGAAGTCACAACCCTGCAGGCCCAGTCTCTACCTTTCATCTGATTTATACCATAACTCTGCCCAAACACACACACGCACACAACTCCCAAGGACGAGCAGTGCATCATAGAGTGTGAGAGACAGAGAAAGAGAGAAAAAGAGAAAGAGAGAGAGAGAGAGAATGCACAAGTTTACAGGGGTAAATCGATAGGGAAGAGGACAAGAGTAGGTTGAGGCTAAACGAAACAGTATTTGCAGCATGTCATTTTTATTATGCGCTAAAATAATTTCTTTGATCCTACTTAAATGTGGATGTGTTGGGAGAAGTGCCAGCCTGTTGTGTTCAGTATTGCTCTGTTTTTGTTCGAGAAAGCATGTACTCAATCAGTGTGAGTTTTGGGTGGGGATACAGTACCTGTTTGGTAACAGGCATATTTTTTGGGGGGGGAATTCAGTTTGGAGACATGAGCCTCATTTACGAAACAAATGTACGAAAAAAAAGCGGGTGTATGATTATTTGAATGCAAAACTAGGGATTTATCAATATGGACTTGGGTCCTAGCTACAATTAAATCTAAAGTCTGGTTTGAGTGTGCAATTTTTTTCAGTTAGCATAACGATATGCTTACCTGTTTGGACGTCTAAAAGATAACTAAGATGACTCGTCTTTTTTTAATATTTTTGTCTATTGTTTAACAAGAGAAAATTGACATTTTGATGCGATTGGTCATTTTTCATTAGGGGTAGATGGATGGATGAATGGATGGATGGAATGATAGCTAAACATAAATAAACAGATAGAATTCGATGCAGAATTATAGCATGATTGATGTAATGACAGATCAATGGATGAGTGAATGAATGGATGATAGAATGATAGAAATAAGGATAAAATTACAGACAGACAGACAGACAGATGGAACGATAGATAAAACGATAAGACAGACAGACAGACAGACAGACAGACAGACAGACAGACAGACAG
>CAIGQQ010006766.1:3972914-3987823 GCA_903798035.1 Danio albolineatus
TGAATTCAGAATAAAACATTTTCCTCATGCGCATAGTCCAGGGCTTCTCATGCGACCATAATACCCCGAGGGCCCAGAGGCTTATATGTCCACTGGAAGCTGGGACTGCCGCACAACAGGGAGATTGTCTGGAGCTGCAGATATACATCAATAGCAGTGGCCCACAGCCAGGCTGAACATATCTCAAAGAATCTGAGATGGCGCCCTGGGTAAACGGCAATGCGTTCAGTGTGGCAGACAATAAAGGGCATTATGTTAGCACTTGCTGTGCCATTATGGCGCATTCATTATGAAGTCGGTTTCATTCAAATACCTAAACATCTAATACCCAAGTACTGTTAAGACAATATTGTAAGCCTTGCTTTCTTCTGAACAACAGCACCCAGCTTAAAAGCATTGCTTTTTTCTTTTTCACAAATCCTTTAAAAAAATAACCACATAACAATTTTTATAATTGGATTGTAGCAAGAACCTTGCAAAATTGGCCAATTACACCCCCAAAATGTCGTAGCACTGTTAAACACTTGTCAGGAACTGTAATTCCAGACTACTTTAGTTTTAAAGTTAAAACGCTCTTGCAATAGTACATTATGCCACAGATAAAAGGCTAAAAGTCTCTTACACCCTCTAAAGAGAGTGGCTACAATTTCTAAATTCAAAACTAATGATTAGCTAGGTCACCCAGTTCTAAAACGTCGGCGAATTTGAACGCTCTGAAGTTTTTCTTCAGCATATGGACTGATGAGTATTTTTATAACCCGAAAAAGGTTTCGTTAATTAGCCTAAAATACTTCATATACTGTAGCGATATCGAGGTAAGCTGGTTTCAATATATTTTTTTTATTTATAATATCACAGAATCAACCTGACTACAAGGGTCAGATTTGGTGGAAATATATTTTTAAAGTAATAGCCAGCTCACATTGACCTTTTACAGCGCATTAAACACATTAAAAATGAGCTTTATCAAACTCGGCCTGTACAGGCACTTAATAAAGGCACTGATAAGACCACTGTTGTAATGGAAAAGCCTGGCAAGCGCTTTGGTCACACATTCCTCAATGCCCATTTGCAATGCTTGATGCAGGAGCCATCTAAATATCTTTTAAAATGTCACATGATCCCAAAATAATCCAAGACCACATGTTGAAAATATCTTTGGTCTCTTTTACACTGATCACTATACATTTTTATTTATTGGTAGACTTTTCTCTTACTGAAATTATTTATTTGTGCAAACTTTATTATATTTATTCTTTATTGCTATTATCAACACCTATTTCCCTCCCTGATTATTAAATTTTTGGTCGTCATACAGTATTATTTTTTTCTATTATGTGATCTGGAAACTGATGAAGGCACACAGACAAAACTGTTTTTTTTTCTTCTCTCCCATGATTTACTTAATAAATTATTGATTGCCGACTGACACCGTGGCTCAGTGGTTAGCACTATCACCTCACAGAAAGAAGGTCGCTGATTTAAGTCCCGGCTGGGTCAGCTGGCATTTCTGTGTGGAGTTCGCATGTTCTTCCTGTGTTCGCGTGGGATTCCTCCGGGTTCTCTAGTTTCCCCCACAAGTCCAAAGACATGTGCTATAGGGAAATTGGTTAAGCTAAATTGTCCATGGTGTATGTGTGTGAATGAGAGTGTATGAGTCTTTCCCAGTAATGGGTTGCAGCTGGAAGGTTATTCACTGTGTTGATGGTTCATTCGACTGTGGCGACCCCTGATGAATAAAGAGACTAAGCAGAATGAAAATGAATGAATGAATTATTGATTGCAGACCTTCTTTGGTACTTGTTATTTGAAGAAATTTGGTCACAATAGCAAACTTGTCTGGTAGAGTGCTGTGTTTTACATCAGTGTGATTTGGATTTTTTACATTTATTTGAATGTCTGCATTTGTTTGGTAAGTATTTATTCGGTAAGTAAAATGAGCTTATTTCAAACCAAAAACAAGACCCTTTTATTTACCCTATACAGTAGGTGGATTATTTCGCTTGTTTTAAACAACTTATTTCTTAAAATAACATATTTTATTTTTTCGTGAAAATGCTTCTTAATTTAAACAAAAAGAGAGAAAAGCATTTTTGCTGTGGCACTAGTGAAACAAATGAAACCTAAAGCTTTACAGTAACTAAAGAAGCTGGGTTTATATGTGTATAAACTACAAAAAAAAAAATTATAATAATAAAATGAAAAAAATAATAATAATAATAATAAAAATAATAATAAATTGATTAACTAATTAAAATCCTACATAATATTTTTGTCTGGTTTCTAGTCCAAATAACAAAAAATTGTTAAATCAAGAAGCATTTTCTAGACAAGCAACAAATATTGCTTTGTTTTCAGAAATGAGGCAGAATCAAGCAAGTTAAATAATCTGCAAATGGGGTGTTTTCACTTTGAAGTAAAATTATATTGATTATTATTTTGATTATTTAGCTTTTTAAGGAAAAACATTTAATTATTTTTTATTATTTCTTAAAACAAGGCAGTTTTTGTTACTTCTGAAGAAACTGCTTTTTGATTCTAAGAATTTTGAGATATTTGGACTAGAAACAAGACAAAAACTCTATGAAACAAATGCATTTTTGCTGTGGTACTAGTGAAATAAATGAAACCTAAAGCTTTACAGTAACTAAAGAAGATGATTTTATATTGCACGTACATACACACATAAAAAAAATAAAAATAAATCATACTTAGAGTTTTTGTCTGGTTTCTAGTCCAAATATCTCAAAATTGTTAATTTAAGAAGCATTTTCTTGGCAATAAAAAATAAAATAAAACAAATATACATACATATATATATATATATATATATATATATATATATATATATATATATATATATATATATATATATATATATATATATAGCCTTGTTTTCAGAAATTAGAGTTTTTTCCTTAAAACAAGTGAAATATTCTGCAAATGGGGTGCTTTCACATTTAAATACAACTATATTGCTTATTATTTTGATTATTTAGCTTTTTTAAAGGAAAACACAATGTTTTTCTTATTATTTCTGAAAACAATACAATATTTGTTACTTGTCCAAAACACCATTTTGATTTTACAAATTTAGCGATTTCTGTACTAGAAAGAAGACAAAAACTTATAGTAAGAAAAGCACAAATCATTCCTTTGGAAAATCTGACGTGCACTAGAGAAAGCGCTGATTTGACCAACCTGACCATGAGGCACAACCTTTACACAAAGCAGGCTTTCCCTCTTTCTCAAGGGTCACCAGCGTGAGTCCCTCTGCCTGCCAGACTCCATCAAAGCATTTTACACCAAAGCGCTACATGTTCTCACTGTTAACCCTGGGGCGTGATGGGGGGTCATGCTTAACAAGGAGAGACGCTGTTCCAGGAAACATCTAATATTTACAGCCCGTGTAATAACCAGCCCGGTGGACGAAAAAAATCAAGAGGAGCGCATCTTTCTCTCACACATACACACGACTGTACAGACAGACAATGGAGGCTTACTGTAGATGTGTGCAGCGGAGAGGAAGTGACCTTATGAAACAATCTGTCTGAATTGCGGTTGCTCACTGAAATGTTATGGGTCCCTGAACTGGAAAAAGATTTAAAAGACATTTAAACCTGATGGACCAGCGAGAACACACTGAATGGTGATTTTAAACGCAATAACACGGACCACGGTGCAGATGTTATGCCTTACATGTCCTTTTCTACCCTTTATGTTTCAGCATAAAAGGTGGTCTGATAACATCGTATCAATGTAACATAAAACAAATACTATGTGTAAGGTATACTTACAAAAAAAGGTCATATTGTATCGTGTTGTACTAGCATGGACAGTTCTGTGGTTTTCTTGTAGACATTTCTTGTTTTCTGTGTATCTTCTAGGCATATATCAAAGCCTAGAATACACAAGACGTGTCACTCGTATTGTTTTGAATGGGGGGAAATGTAGCAATCAATATGCCGAATTAAGCCCCGCCTTCAAGTACAGGAGCCAATCATCGACCGCTATAGACTGATGACTCTGTGGGGAAGGGGCTCAGACTAGATGTTAGTTTCTACAGAGTTTGTATGGTTCAAGCTTAGTCCCTTTATTATTCTGGGGTCACCACAGTGGAATGAACCGCCAACTTGTCTAGCATATGTTTTACGCAGCGGATGCCCTTCCAAATGCAACCCATCACTGGGAAACAGAAATGCCAACTGAGCCAACTGAGCCTTGAACCAGCGGCCTTCTTGCTGCCAGGCGATTGTGCTACCCACTGCGCCACAATGACACCCCTGATTCAATATGGAATTTTAGAGAGCTTGATGTTTCCCCATTCAAACAGAATGCCCGATCCTACTGCCAGAGAGTCATTTCAAAGATGGTTGACGAGTAAAATGACTTGCCTTAAAAGGAATATATAATAATATAGTGTAAATATATGCATATAAACAAACATATTTGACATGCTGTGCCGAGTTCTGCTAGGCAATTAATTCAAAATTAACTTACAGTGTAATAATTAAATCCTAAAATGAGTATAATGACAAGCACAGTATACATTTCTAAAAAGTATTAAGGTAATATTGGTTATGTTTGAGCATAATGAATACACTGATCAAGGCTGCATTAAAGGGTTAGTTCACCAAATGTCTATAATGTCTATAATCATCATTTTGCTATGACACAGGTTTGTCATGGGCCTGTTTGAGGTTCTTTCTTTTGTTGAATGCAAAAGAAGAGACATTAAATAATGTTGGATAACTATTGACTTCCAAAGTATTTGTTTTTCCTACCATGCACTGGAAAAAATAAATCCACAAAATTTACGTAAAAAAAAAAACCGGCAGCTGTGGTTGCCAGTATTTCACAGTTAAAAATATGGTACAAACCGTAAAAGTATTTTATCATTTGTACAGTAAACTACCTTATTTCATTAATTTATAGAGGTAACATGTCTGTATTTTGAACTACCAACATTTTCATTCACATCACATCTTTGGTAACACAGATATACACATTCACACAGTGATGTGCAGATGGTGATGAGAAAGTTACATAATGAACCAATGCTCATCACAAATAACTTTTCCCACAAGCAGAAAAGTGTATCAGTGAATAGAAGGTACTCAGTGTCATTTACACAGCTACTAGACACCAGTATGGTAGCACGCATGAAATATACGCATAGAAAGTGATGTATCATGCAGGGAATTGTGGGAAAGTCAATTTACGGTTAATCGCCATATATATTCAAGAAACATACTGTTAACCAAGTTATAGATTTTTGCTGTAGCATTTTTAAGTTTTTTTACTGTTGAAATCACAGCCATATTACAGTGTGGAAGTCCATGGTTATCAATTAGTAACATTCTTCAAAATATCTTTGTGTTCAACATAAAATAAAAAAAAATTAAAGGTATGGAATCACTTGAGGGTGAGTAAATAGTGAATAAATCTTCATTTTAGGTTGAACCATCTCTTTAATTTGATCTTAAGCCATTTTTTTGCATCTTTCTAAAATATATTTTAAATAAATGTTGTTCTTTTTAATCTCTCTATCCATATACAAAATCTTAAAAAAATATATCTGCGTTTTCTTTTTTTTTGTTTTGTTTTAAACAGCAGCAAAACAATGATTAGTACAATATGATACAAAATTAAACAATTATAGAACAATAAAATGTTTAGATTTTTTGTTTGTTTTTGATTTCTGACACACACACATGCACACATGACACAAGCATTTCTAATAGCTAAGGCCAGACAAAATCTGTGGACATTTTTTTGCTATTCACATAATTTTTTAAAAATCTGCGGATTTATGCAGAATGTTTTTGGGAGCATTGTTACTAAAAATAAATAAAAAACTAAATACCTTAAATTATAAAATAAAATACTTTCATCAAAATACTACAAATTACTAAATAAAATATAATACCTTTTTAACTTTTATTTAATGTTTACATTGCAAATCTAACTAGATACACTTATTTAGTAAACAAAGCAAGACTCTTACATAATATATTAACTGAAAGCCAGGAAATATTACTTCACAAACTCTATTGTAAATAAGTGAAGTTTCATAAACTAATTTCGAGAGGAGCTCGTGATATGATTAGCACGCCTGGCTGATCATCTGTAATCAGCAATAATCCAATCAGAGCGATCCAAGCTTACTATAAATGGATCAGTTCTTTCCCTACCACTCTATCTGCGTTTTGGAAGAACACAAGCTAAGCAACACGCCTCAGCAACCTACCAGCCTACTAGCCAACCAACTACCAAAACAAACAATCCAACCAACCAGTCAGACAACCAAGACACTTCTCAACAAGAATTGACGCCGACAAAATGGAAATAACAGCAACAACAACAACGCCATGACAACCAGTGAGAGCTCAGCTCTCTCCGACACGCCCGCAGCGGCGCAACGACAGGCAGCCCCGTCAGCAAACGGACTCGAGGCCCCAGCGAGAGGCCGCAGGCCCATCCGCGCGGCGATAACACAACGCCGCCCGAATTCACCATCGCCAAGCCGCCACCTACCTTCACCAGCTTCCTCCGATGCCTCCGCCAGATCGTCATCCCATGTATCCAATAAAATCACCATCCTGGAACTCCGTAAACATCTTTCAGACGCCGGTATTCCCGTCCCACCACGATGCAATAAAGCCGATCTCATAAGCTGTACTCCGCCATTACTCCCCAGACTTCGCCCACCATGGACACGTCAAGAAGCCGCCCGGTAACGCCACGCCCGCTATCCCCAGCTCTCCAACGCTCAAACTGAACTTTCTCAACCCGGACAATCAAAAAAGGCTACACAAAGTACAGCACCAAACAGGAAATCATCCAGACCACGTTTTTAAGAAAACAGGACCACCCCAGCTTCATCACAGCAACATAATGAAATTGCCGACACTTCCGCCTCGCCAGCAATCGAGCCCCGCAAGACGCCAGCCCACCAGCTCTTCCGCCTTCTACTTCAATATGCTTCTCAAAAGACAACTCCGACTAAACTCAAAGACGCCAGCGATCCAAGCCTATGCAAAGAAGCCGGACTTCATCGCATGCTTGAGGAGAAGCCCCGCAAAATAAGTACTCTCCAACTAAAACATTTTATAAATAATCTGGAAGACGAGACCAGCGTGAATAGAATGATTTCAACCCAAAAACTCACCTCAAACCTCCCGCCGGTCCACAGATGCATTATATTCCAACAGCTGAAGCAACCAGACTGCAAGGGTTCACGAAATATAATCCGGAAAACATTAGTCCGCAGTATATTCATACGTCGACAAACCTCCATGAAACGCACGGTTGAATCCAAGCTGATCGCTGGAGCACTTTCACTAGAACAGCAAGTCAAGTCACAATATAAACACTGTGACATTCAGCCAATAAAATGGCCGCGACTTTGATTGACACTCCTTTGAGCCAATAGCTGAAGAAGCGTCAACATCCAATGAGCTCCCAACTTGAGACGGTCTCGCCCATGACAGATTTATGAATGGACTCCGTGAAAAAGCCTTGTGAATGAACTGGGCCAGATTTGCTCGTCAGTGTATCCAAATATAACGCTATTTTATCATGGATTAAAACAAGCCCACGATAAACATTTATTCTGGATACCATGTGGGGATATAAGTTTCAAGTTCAGTGTTTTAGAGAAGGGGAAAATAAATAAATAAATAAATAAATAAATAAATAAAATTTATTTAAAAAAAAAAAAAAAAAAAAAAAAATTACAAAGACAAACCTTTCGCTTGCCCGATATGAATGGAAGAAGGGTGTTTCTGACAATGCAGTGATTGTTTCATCCATCGACTCAACGTTAGATGGATTTGCTTTGTTGTTAAACAATTCTATGACACTAAGGGGTTTAAACTTAAACTCTGCTATTACTTCACTGGTTCAGTCTTCAAGAGGTACTTCCTGGACCACCAGCTCTCCATTCATCTGCCACCCTGCAGGGGAACGAAGGCCCACCTTTTTATCCTTGCACATTATGACTACAAACTATTGTAGCACACATTAACAAAGCATGTAAAATCACAATTGCACTTGCCCCTTTAAGATGCCTCACCCTGATATCAGCCAAAACAACTCATTATGTCTGCTCTACATGTACCATGTTGTATAACATTTCATTTCCGATTTTCTATTGTTTTTCAGAGACGGAGAAGCTAACCGCAGAATCTGACCCTCATCCAGCCTGTTACATTCCACATCCATTCTAAATACATTCACGCTCCACGCAAGGTCACACAGCTCAGGCCCTCAATGCCATATTCTCACTGTTTCAATCTGACATCATTTTTATCCCAAATTCCCCTATCTGATCTAACTTTGTGGGATGAAGGATTTATTGTACTTTACTACCCATAGCAAAACAAGATCAATTACACACAGGACATTTTATACACATTTTGACATCCCCTCCCCCACACACCCATCTTAAAACCCCCTTAGCTTCCTAACACCACAGTAGAGCTATTCCACCCAGCTAACCCTCTCCAGCTGACTTTCTCCCACATGCATTCTAAGCATAAGCTTTATTCTGCTGTTCTCTCCCCCCCCCCCATCCCATTAACATACAAGCTCCTTCACTACCATTCCCCTTATTTCTTCATTTATAGTTTCCTCCTAACTCAAACCCTTCCATTTACTCTCACCACAGGTTGGCCCTATTTAGGGGTTGCCCTGAGCTTTAATCGCTGCAGCAGTGAAGCTCCAAACCAGCTCATATATACTTGCTTCCCAATACCACTATCATCACACCCCCCTCATAAATACAGCAGCATATGCTGGTGGGAGCACACATGCCTCCATACTGACCCACTGCACCTCGGCAGCAGCACAGATGCTCCGCTGAGCTACACTCACCCATTTAAACCACTGCAATCGCAGTGACACTTTAGCTGAACCCTTATTCATTCATTCACCTTTACACATCACTACTGACAGCTTTTACTTTCATGCGTCAACTTCCATAACTTCCAATACCGACTGCCACTGCACCTCTGCAATAGCGGAGATGCTTCGTCGAGCTACACCCACACATAGCACCACTGCTACTGCAGTGGCGTTCTAGCTGACCCCTTTTTCGCTTCTTTACATACCACTACTGACAATAATTAACACTCATAATGCACCAGTGCCGACTACCACTGCACCTCTGCAAAAGCAGAGACGCTCCGCCGAGCCTTATTCCCCTTCTGCCTCTGATCTCGGATCCCCTTATATGATTATTGACTGGGCGGGAGCCCTGGGCTCAAATATCTCCGAGCTCAGGGTTCTCTCCCGGGACAGCATGCCAAACCTGCTATAAACGCTAAGCATATCTAAGGGCGAACTCTTGAAATCATATGAATATTTCATTCATTCATTCATTCATTTTATTGTCGGCTTAGTCCCTTTATTAATCTGGGGTCGCCACAGCGGAATGAACCGCCAACTTATCCAGCATTTGTTTTACTCAGCGGATGCCCTTCCAGCCACAACCCATCTCTGGGAAACATCCATACACACTCATTCACACACATACACTACAGACAATTTAGCTTACCCAATTCACCTGTACCACATGTCTTTGGGGAAACCGGAGCACCCGGAGGAAACCCACGCAACCACGGGGAGAACATGCAAACTCCACACAGAAATGCCAACTGACCCAGCCGAGGCTCGAACCAGCGACCTTCTTGCTGTGAGGCGAACGTGCTACTCACTACGCCACCGTGGCGCCCTGAATATTTCATATTAGTTAATAATAGTACTGAAATAAATGTAAAAACTGAATAAATATACATTTACACACATTTACACAAGTAAATAAATAGCCTAAAAATCTGCGGATTTCTGCACGCACAGAATCCATGTGGGCCTAAAAAGCTTTTAGTAACATGTATTAGCTACCTCTTTTTACCTCTTTTACCTCTTTTCTACCTCTACCTGATTTTTCAGAATATTTGTGCGTTGATTCATCAACAATGGTTCCCTGGTGAAGCACACATGTCCTCATGTCACTGAGTTACTTTGATTACTATTAATGTTTAAGGGTAGTCAGCCTGATCTCACGAGTAAAGTATTTTACGTTTTGTAAACTAAATCAAAAAGTTACAAATTGCCGTGAGAAAGCGTCAGGGTAGAAAATTTATTTTGAACTGTGATCAAAACTTACTGGAACTACAGTACCTGTGCATTAATCAAATTTATTGCACATCATCTAGCCAATCACAATCAAGAATTTTAACAGACCATGGAATTATATATACAATTGAAGTCAAAATGATCAGCCCTCCTCCAATTCTATTTTCTTTTTCAGATATTTCACATATAATGTTTAACAGTGCAATGAGTTTTTTCTGATATGTGTTTCTGATATTTTTCTTCTGGAGAAAGTCTTACTCGTTTTATTTCAGCTATAAATAAAAACCATTTAAAACCATTTTGAGGTCAATATTTAGACCCCTTAATCAATATATTTTTTCAATTGTCTACAGAACAAACCACTGTATATACAATGATTTGCCTGTTTGCCGTGTATGTGTATGTATATATGCACACACATACAGAAATATCTATATACCTTAATCTCAAGTCAGATTGAGGTGTATGTCTGAATTAGATGCCATCAAAAACAGGTGTCAGGATCCATTCTGCTCCATTAGAATCATTACAAATGATGACACAATACAGTACATATTTTATTCAAAGCTCGCACAAATGGTCGCACGAACGTATTCATTTTCCCTCATCATGCACGATTTCATCTTGTGAGTCCCTTGTTTGTGCCACATTTTCACTCCATGTCCCACGCCAGAAAATTGCTGTGCATTCATCTTTCCTGTTCCTCCTGAGGCCGTGTTGTGTTGTGTTAATGCCCTTCCTGCTCTTTGCCTGCACTTCCTAAAAGTGCACGGATCCAACAAGTCATCAAGCACTGCATTAGTTCTGAGTGCACTCTCGGTTTCATTCACTCATTTTTCCATCCTCACTCACTCGCCGACACACAAACCTGATAAATAACTCATGCTATAGCCCTCAAAACTCTCTCCTATTACCCCTTCTCCATTCATTTCACACTCCCATAGGCCTCCGCATGTCCTGGGCTTCAGACGCTCTCTCTGCTCTGGGAAAGAACGGTCCCCTTTGGGCTTCGCATGAAGGTAATATGGAGGGAGGAATTGACTGGGGAAATCCAGGCAGGCCTGCTGAGTTTTGAACATCAAAACTCTTTCATAACTCGTCCACCATTCCTTCATCGCTATCCATAACACCAAGAAGAAGAAGAAGAAGAAGAAGAAGAAGAAGAAGAAGAAGAAGAAGAAGAAGAAAAAGGATGGCTAGAACACGAGAGAGAAAATAAAGCATCTGTAGTAAAGGCATCAGGGCCTGTCGCTGTCAAATTATAACACATCCAATAACTCGATGCGTTCTCACAGTTACAAATTAGTCCATTAAGCTGTTGGTAGCAAACAGAGGAGAGGATGGATTTTGAAGAGTAAAAAGACAAATCGTCAGCTGTTATTCGACGTCCTGTCAGCCGTAACAGCACTTATTGATGATGATCTGGCTCAGGTAGCTTAAGGGATATGACAGAATAAATATCAATGTTCAGCAGGGGTCAGGGCTGACTGTACTTATGGATAAAGCAGATTTATCTTAGAAACGCACTACACTGACCTTAAAGCAGTGTTTCCCAACCCTGTTCCTAAAAGCACACCAATGGTACATGTTTTCAACATCTTCCAAATCAAACACGCCTGAATCAACTCATCAGAACATCAGAAAAGACTCCAAAAAAGTTGATGGGTCAGATAAGAGAGACGAGGGGAACAGGCGTAAATCCTGGGAGGGATGGAAGGGACGTGACCCCCCCAAAAAAAATAAAAATTACATTCTCTATTATGAAAAATATGTATGTATATGTACAGTATATCAATACGTATATGTATGTATACCTAACATGTATACCTAAAATAATTGTGTAAGTAGAAAAAAAAGCAACAAGTGCATTTAGAAACAGTTGAGATCCCCCTCCCCTTCCTCAGTGGTTTGGCCCACTGTGTGCTTTCCCAGTTCATCTCACCTACTCTACACACACAGACACACATGAGTCAGGTGTGCAGCTGCATTGAACTCCAGTAAGTATGGTGGATCAGATTGGATACAGTTGTGGTTGGAAATTAACGAGAATTATTTGTATTATTTATTCAATTTCCCATTTATTGTATTTTATTAACATCTACCCCCACTCCAACCCTAAACCCAACCGTCACATAACATAATAACAGTAGTTGTAGAGTATTATGTATGTTATCTATTAATTTACCCAATAAATTGTATTGTTTAACGCGCTGCCCCCCACCCCAACCCTAAACCCAATTGTCACAGTAATGTAATAACAGTACACAGCAAATTCATTAGAGTTAAATTTCGAGTGTTGCGGTAATTCAGAGTAAAGTGTTGAAGTTCTAGAGTTAGATAAAGATAAAATAACCCTTTCAGTGTTAGAAGCTCATTTGCCTCCTTGTCATGCAGGGTTACATGTATCTAATGCTAAAACAGCGTCAACTAGTACATCCGGGAATTTATGCAGCAATATCCCAGAAGGATTTTTCCAGACGCCATTTTCTTCTGCTACAAGGAGCAATGAGAACAAGCAACTGGTACTATATTTACGCTAGTTTTAAATAAAGCATAATTTTTCATCTTTATTTTGTTCTGTACTTGCTATTAAAGAAAATAAAGTTGTCTTAAAACTGTTCCTTTTGGTTAAAATATGAGAAAATACGACTTGTGACTGTTTTGAATTGTTTTCCTTAAACATTAACAGAATAATTAATAAAGTGTTGCTGATATTAAACAAGATATATTTTTATTTCAGTGCGGTGTTGAAAATTTGATCTAAGAGTGTTAACACATAACACTGAGTGGTGTTCATATGATACTGTGTGGTGTTAATATTTTATACTATAAGACTTTGCTAATTAACACTCTCAGTGTGTTGATAATGTTAACTCTTTCAACAGTGTTATTTTTACATTTCTATAGTGGTTCCAATATAAACTCTGAGGCAGTGTTAATTTTATCTCTAAGGTAGTTAAATCTACTATCTAAAATTTGCAGTGTAGTTTATGTTATCTATAATTTATGTTATCTATTAAATTAACCAATAAATAGTATTTTTAACGCCTACCCCCCACCCCAAGCCTAAACCCAACCGTCAAAGTAACGTTTTAACAGTAGTTGTACCAAGTATTATTTGTTATGTATTAAATTACCCAATGAATAGTATTTTTTAACGCCTACCCCCCACCCCAACCCTAAACCCAACCGTCACAGTAACGTAATAACAGTAGTTGTACCGAGCATTATTTATGTTATCTATTAAATTACCCAATGAATATTATTTTTTACCCGCCTGCCCCCCACCCCAACCCTAAACCCAACCGTCACAGCACTGTAAAAATATTAATTACTGTTTTACAGGGCGCCACGGTGGCCTAGTGGTTAGCACGTTCGCCTCACAGCAAGAAGGTTGCTGGTTCGATCCCCGGCTGGGCCAGTTGGCATTTCTGTGTGGAGTTTGCATGTTCTCCCCGTGGTTGTGTGGGTTTCCTCCGGGTGCTTCGGTTTCCCCCACAGTCCAAAGACATGTGGTACAGGTGAATTGGGTAAGCTAAATTGTCCATAGTGTATGTGTGTGAAAGAGAATGTATGGATGTGTTTCCCAGAGATGGGTTGTGGCTGGAAGGGCATCCGCTGCGTAAAACAAATGCCGGATAAGTTGGCGGTTCATTCCGCTGTGGCGACCCCGGATTAATAAAGGGACTAAGCCGAAAAGAAAATGAATGGATGAATGAATATTGTTTTACAGTGTCATAAAAAAAATGCAGCTATATTGATGTGCATATCACACTTCCGGCTGGCCGCATATCCGATCTAGACAGTGTTTTATTCACTGTAAATGAAGCAATTCTCTTTAATATAGTTGATACAGACTCATTCATAAATTAGTTGCGGCAAAAATGCTGATTACCGATGTAATTTTCAATTCAATGTTCAATTTAACTCATCTTTATTTCTATAGCACTTTTGTGCCAAAGCAGCTTCACATGGATTATAGTAAATTGAAACAGTGTCAGTCCAGTTTTCAGTGTTGAAGTTCAGTTTATTTCAGTTCAGTGTGGTTTAATATTCACTGCTGAGAGTCCAAACACTGAAGAGTAATCCCTCGATGTGTAGCCCTACAAGTCCCTACAAGTAATTTTCCATGAATCTGCTACAGTACAGTATATTAGCGATTAAATATTATATAATACATATCTAGTTAATGTTAGCTTGTTTACAATAGCTTAGTGCACTGCAACTAATACGCCGACCAAAACTGTTTCCCAATTAGCATATAGTTTAGCTGTGCATTTACTAAATGAGCACTGAGCTACGTCCAAACTGACCTCACTGTATCTTTTTGTATAATCAATTTCTATTCTGTCCTTGAGTGTCTTAATTAACGTGGACACTTTCGGACATGTATAAGTACATTTATATATGTACAATTTGACTGTTTTATTTGTGTTCCCTTCAAAAATTGCTCATAAGAAAATTTTAGATTTACTGTCCCCCCTCTAATGTTAAATGAAATTTACGCCCATGACCAAGGGATCCAGAATATGTACTGTTGGTGTGCCTCCAGAAACAAGCACTGCCTTAAAGGTTTACTGTTTTACTGTATGGAGGTCTACAATATCAGAAGAAAGCTGGTTAAACATTACCAAGATCTTTTGGCACATAAAAGGCAGCTCGTTGTATTTTTTATTCTCTTAATTAACAGTTTACTTTATTTTGTGATTCATGCATTTATGGCTTTGAACAGAATATTTTCTGTTCTGTCAGCTTATGGTTAATTTTCA
>CAIGQQ010006766.1:3987833-4003752 GCA_903798035.1 Danio albolineatus
TGATCATTTTATTCCATTTTATTTGAATATCTGGTTGCTGTGTGAATATTTTGTGGGGAAAAAAAGCTTTATTAACAATATAAGTGAACTTCAAGGACCGTGTTCACACATTAATTAAAATGAATGCCATGACCTATTAAGAACAGATAGATGGAAAGTAAATGAATAAAACAGTTATTCTATAGGCCTCTTCAAGTATGTAATTTTCCACATTTTTCAAGTTTCGCCTATTCATCTTTTTATGTGCAAATCCTTTTTAAGCTGGAATTGAAAGCATGGAACCTAACCTTACTCGCCTTAGTTACTTAGTTTGTGACCGAAGCATTCATAAAATGTTAACAAATTCTGTACTTTTTCTTTTTGTAGAGAAAAATATGTGTCCTTGTTTTAAAACTTTTGGCATTAAATACATAAAAAACATCAATGGTCATGAAAACACGAGTTATTTCTGCCTTTGTCAGAGCCACATTTGACTCATACAGCTTCAGCATTGACAGCACAAAAACACTCTGTGAGAATTTTAGCATTAACTCAACAACCATATAACTACAATTTGTAGAGCCACTGTGCTGTTTATTAAAGAAACACTCAACTTTTTTTGAAAAGAAGCTCATTTTATAAATCCCCTAGAGTTAAACTGATAAATTCTACCAATTTTAACCAATTTTGTTGATTTCCAGGTGTAGTTGATCCACAAAACTAGCAGACTCCATCCTTAAGGGGGTCGCACAGCGAATGCACCACGCACATAACAGCTAAAAGTAACACACATCGGATGCGCACATTCGCGCGTTATTTAAAATAAAGTTATTCAGATGGCGCTCTGTGGCGAGGCAGAAATATGAACAGCGTCCCGAGTCATAGCTGGGCACCACAAACAGTGGTGTGTGTACATGGCGCTGTGTGCCGTGGCGCACCCGGTGTGCGACCCCCTTTATGATGGTCTTGCTGCGGACAGTTACAACCCTTTTTGCATCCTAGTTGAAACTCAGACTGCTAGCAATTGAAGATTTATGTTAATTTAGCAAGCTGAACGCAATCTGTACTATACAGGAGACACGGAGGAGATGGATTGACAATGGTCTACAGCCAATCAGGACGCAGAACACAATGTGCTGTTAAAAAAGCATGTCAAATAGCACAAAGAAAAATCTGCAAAACTGCAAGGCCGGGAAGGGTGAACTGCGTTATCGCAAGGGACAAATGTACTTCAAATGAATGAACTATGATAGCTTACAGTAAAATTAAAATCTACTTGACTGTTTCTACCGTATTTTTAATAGTCAAAATCTGGCAACAACATCTGTCTTTTTCTCTATAAATTTGACAGATTTTATACAGGGTAATACAACCTTTTTTGTAACAAACACAGTCCTACTGCAACAACAGGGCATTTCTATGCCAGTAGGTGCTAACCAAAAGAGCTAGCACTGTATTGCTACTTAGCATCATAGCCTTCTGGGGCAATCAACTAATTTTGTTGATATTCAGGTGTAGTTGGAGCACTTTAGCTTAGCTTAGCATAGATTATTGTATCAAATTAGACCATTAGCATCTCACTCAAAATTGACCAAATACTTTCAATAATTTTTCTCTTTAAAGCTTGACTCTTCTGTGGTGACATCAAGTACCATAACTTAATAAGGTGTAAGAATCAAGGAACTTTGCTGGCGTACCATGGCAGGTGCGATGATATAATGCAATACCTGAAACTCATCTAACTTCCATGTATACCAAGTTCAAATATATGATATATAGTTCATGATCTGCAAGTAAATATGTTCTGAATTGTCTCTCATAAATATCTCAATGATTGAAAGGTGTAACTAGGTAGTCGTGTTGGTAGTACAAACGGAAGTTAGTCAATATTAGTACTAGTGCTTAGGACTATCTAAACTCTTCTGTCATTTTTGAGTGAGATGCTAATGGTCTAATCCGATTCAATGATCTATGCTAAGCTAAGCTAAAGTGCTCCTGCCAGACTTGGAGATTGGCTGAATGAATTCAAAAAGGGTAAATCTCATCTGTTTAACTCCTGGGGAATTGTAAAATGAGCCTATTTTGAAAAAAGTGGAGTGTTCCTTTAAGTGTAAAAGTTATAACCTTACCGTTTCAACGCTACTCCTGTAATCTAATCACGAACAAAGAGGACATTCACACCTAGTCAAAATGCATACAGTCTCTCTCTCGCTCTCTGCCTAAGCCATGTGTCTATTTTAGTCTCCGATTATTCCTGCCAGTAGCTGAGGCAGAGTTCTGCATGTATCTGATTAATCACCCCAGTTCCTCGCTTCACTTCAGGAAGGGTCCGACAACTAATGAAATCATGAAGGAATTAAGCCGTTGAGGGGCTAAACATTGCTGCTTGGCTCATCATAACTAGCCTGAAAAGCAGGACTCTCCTCGACACAACCTCCTCTGCTCCATCCTCCGTCTCTTCCATATTCCATCTCCGAAGCCGAGCCAACAACAGCTTTCATCCGAGACATTGAAAAAGCTCAAGTGAAATGCCTAAAACGGGTAAAAAAACAGAGTTGGATGCTTGGATTGAGGATTCAAGGCCTGTGGGAAGGAAAAGAAGGAGACTGGAGGGAGGTGGACAGGAGTGTGGGTTGGGCTTAACAAGCCGGGATCTCGTAGATTTAAAGGCGCTGCTAAAAATTTATGGAAGCGTGTTTGGACAGAGGCCATAGCGAACAGCTTGGCCAGCTGAGCGGCAGTGCAGCGGGACGCCTAATAAGCCCCGCGCAATTTTTCACCCCATATTTTATCAATAAAAAAGCAGTTAAAAAAACCCCACCGCGGACGCAGCTCTGCGCCGTCCACCATCTGGAGCCGCCTTTCATTCTCTAATCCTGCCGTCATTAAAACGTTTCTTGGCAGTTTGTGGCTCGTTCCCCGTGTGCAGATGTGGAGCGAATCTTCAGATGCTCTCCTGATCAAAGAGCTCTCACGTCTATGCCAGACAGAGAAAACTAACCGCCTTCTGGCTACCGCAGGTCCAAGCTGGAGTTACCGCGAGCATTATTTATTTATTTGCTAAGTTATTTATTTATCCCCGCACTCCCACATGAGCACAGGTCAGTGCAGAACGGCTGGCCTCCTCATCTCTGCTTCTGTAGGCCATAACAGCGTTCTTTCATTACGTCTTCTGTGATTCAGTGACACTCTTCCAAACAGCGAGGCCTCTGGATCCGTGCTTGGCAGAACAGCACTCATTTATATGTCAGCCTTTGACAGAAAGGCCTCAAACTGCGGTTTCGCAATTCAGAATAAGCACTCATAACACTTACATCAAAATGACTCAAATACATGCCAAGAATCAGATTTACACAATATCGGCAATTCAGTAAACACACTCATCTACTGCATTACTGCTTTTGTTTTTTTCTATCAAGATTTTGTAAAAAGTCTATTATATACTCAAGCTACTTTCTGTTTCTTAGCCAAAAATATGTTGAAAACTGTAATATTATATTTTATTATAATCTAAATGTATGAGACTTGTAGGTGATTATTTTCTTCAGTAGAAAGTTTAAGACTTTTGGCTGAAAGACAATGGAAACTTGCTCTTTGTGAGGTGAAAATATACATCAACAGACATATACTCACTGGCCACTTTATTAGGTACACCCGTCCAACTGCTTCCTAATCGCAAATTTCTAATCAACGCACAACCATCTCTAAGGTTAACAGTGAAAAAAATGGACAACAGAAGAGAAGAGAGACATTTTCAATTTACTATAACCTTCTATGTGAAGCTGCTTTGACACAATCTACATTGTAAAAGCGCTATACAAATAAAGGTGAATTGAATTGAATTGAAGAAACGTTGCCTGATCTGATGAGTCTCAATTATTGCTGCAACATTCGGATCATAATTTGGCATCATTAACATGAAAGCATGGATCCATCCTGCCCTGTATCAGTGGTTCAGGCTGGTGGTGGTGTAATGGTTTGGGGGATATTTTCTTGGCACACTTTGGGCCCATTAGTAGAAATTGAGCATCGTGTCAACGCCACAGCCTACCTGAGTAGTGTTGCTGACCATGTCCATCCCATTATGACCACAGTGTACCATATCTTCTGATGGCTACTTCCAGCAGGATAATGCATCATGTCATAAAGCGCAAATCACCTCAGACTGGTTTTGTGAGCATGACAATGAGTTCACTGTACTGAAATGGCCTCCACAGTCACCAGACCTCAATCCAATAGAGCACCTTTGGGATGTAGTGGAACGGGAGAGTTGCATCATGGATGTTATGGATGTGTAGATGTTTTAAAGCTATAAAACCCCTCACTACACCATTTATACACTTTACTCAGACAAGTTCAAACCAAGTATAACTAAAATAAGTGCAGTATTAGAGAATGAAACCAAAGATCAAAACCAGTTGTCAGGCTCAAACACTCATTGCTGTAAGCAAAAAGGTTCATAAAGCTTTTTAGCTTTTGTGCGGCTAAAGTTTTTTTCCTGCAGTCTCTGATCCACAAAACTAGCAGACTTCATCCTTAAGGGGGTCGCCCAGCGAATGCACCACGCACATAACAGCTAAAAGTAACACACATCGGACGCGCGCATTCGCACGTTATTTAAAATAAAATTATTCAGATGGCGCTCTGTGGCCAGGCAGAAATATGAACAGCGTCCCGAGTCATAGCTGGGCACCACAAACAGTGGTGTGTGTACATGTTTACAATTCTAAAATGCATGGCGCTGTGTGCCGTGGCGCACCCGGTGTGCAACCCCCTTTATGATGGTCTTGCTGAGGACAGTTACAACCCTTTTTGCATCCTTGTTAAAACACACACTGCTCGAAGATTTATGTTAATTTAGCAAGCTGAATGAAATCTGTACTATACAGGAGACACGGAGGAGATTGATTGACAATGATCTACCGCCAATCAGGACGCAGAACACAATGTGCTGTTAAAAAAGCATGTCAAATAGCGCAAAGAAAAATCTGCGAAACTGCAAGGCCGGGAAGGGTGAACTGCGTTATCGCAAGGGACAAATGTACTTCAAATGAATGAACTATGATAGCTTACAGTAAAATTAAAATCTACTTGACTGTTTCTACCGTATTTTTAATAGTCAAACTCTGGCAACAACATCTGCCTTTTTCTCTATAAATTTGACAGATTTAATACAGGGTAATACAACATTTTTTGTAACAAACACAGTCCTACTGCAACAACAGGGCATTTCTATGCCAGTAGGTACTAACCAAAAGAGCTAGCACTGTATTGCTACTTAGCATCATGGCCTTCTGGGGCATCGAGGTTGAGGGTAGGCGTTGAGGGAGCTCCCCTAAAGCTACTGACGCACATCACACTCATTTGGCAGCCATCCCTCCGTCCATGGGCTTGCATATTCCGGCTGTCAAGGCCATGTGTTAGCTTTCCTCCGATCCTCTGCCAGGCGTCTCCCAATGCCCCTCTCCAGCAACACCACGGGTGCTCTGACTGTAGCAGGTTTGTGCTAATGAAGTCAAATTAATTTAATTGGGGCCCCATCTAACCTATCTGCGCTGCCAGCAGGGAGGTGGGGTTAATGCCAGTCTGCCGCTGATTTCGCTCCAGAACAACCCTGTCAGAACTCATAAGAGTTAGCGCTCGCTGCTAACTGCGCTAAAAAAACGCACACGCCAGCGAGCATATGAAAGTAAATTACACAAATGAAGTTGCAGTATGTTAGGCCTTCACTGAAGTCTAATAAAAGCACAGTGAGACTCGGCTGCTTTAAGTTATAAAACAGCCCCAGACTATAACTGCGCCATTAAAAGCTGCTAAAAAAAAAGGAAAATCTGACGAACGAGTGCTAGTGACTACTACCATCGTTAGGACTCGCTTCCCTTTAACCCCCCCGTGCCTCAAAAACCTCTATAAAGTTTTATGTGGGCCTCCTTGATACAATAATTATTTTTTCCTGTAATCTTTCAAGGCCTCCAACCTTTTCCCCTCAGTGGAACGGATCAAAGCGGGCTCTATTATTTTCATGAGGGACTCAATTGCTGTATCCAAACTATAATTGAAAGCAGTCAGGCTTGTGTGTTTTGGTCGTCGTCTCCGAACGCTCGCTCTCTAGAGTGTTTCCTCTTTCTGCATACATCATCAGCGAACCTGCAGTACAGGAAGAAACTAGCACATTCTGGAAACAGTTCACTCTGGGGAGTTAACACGTCGAACTCTTAGGTAGATTGGAATTATAGATTATTAAAGGGATATTTCACACAAAAATGAAAATGCTGCAATCATTTACTCCCCGTCTTGTTCCAACCAGTTGCAGTATTTTTGTTGAGTTGAACACAAATGTAGATATTTTGATGAATGCTGGAAACCAGTAACCATTAGCCTCCTACTAGAGTAGGTACTACATTTGAATTTAATTGTATTGCTCAGTCATTAGAAAAGTACATTCTATACAGTATGAATGTGAGTAGTATGAATTGGACGTACTACATCTGCCATTTGTCATTATCACATGACCTTCCCGCGTCAGTTGCATTGCTTTACTCCCATTCATGAATTCTCTCATGGTGCATTATGGGATAGCATAGACTCCTTGGATGCGCACTTCAGAATCTTGTCCGGAATCTCATACTAATCGGCTTGCATAGTGTTTTTAGCATACTATATAGTAAGGAAGTATGCGATTTCAGGCGCAGCCCAATACTATGGAAGCCAATGGTTACAGGTTTCCAACATTCTTCAAAACATTTTCTTTTTTGTGTATGTGTATTGGTGAGTGCATGATGGCAGAATTGTACATTTTAGGTAATCTCATGCATTTTCCTTTGGCTTAGTCTCTCTTTTAGAAATCCCCATGGCGGAATGAACCGCCAACTTATCCAGCATATGTTTTACACAGGGGACGCCCATCCAGCCGCAAACCAGTACTGGTAAACATCCATACACACTCAAACACTACAGACAATTTAGCTTACCCAATTCACCTATAGTGCATGTCTTTGGACTGTGGGGAACACGGAGCACCCAGAGAAAAACCACACCAACATGAGGAGAACATGCACACAGAACTCCACACAGAAATGCCACCTGGCTCAGTCGGGTTCGAACCAGCGGCCTTCTTGCTGTGCTAACCACTGAGCCACCATGCCACCCCATTTTAGGTGAACTATCCTTTTAAATAGAAATTATTCATATTTATAGGTATCTTTTACCTTTAGGATTTTTTGACATAAAGATTCTCTATTGGATTGAGATACGCTGACTGTGGAGGTCATTGAGTCCAGTGAACTCATTGTTGTGTTCATACAAACAGCTTGAGATTACTTGATCTTGATTTTGTGTCATGGCGCTTTATCCTGATGAAAGTGGCCATTGCAATATTGGCACATGGTGGTCGTAAAGTGATGGATATTTTCAACAGCAATAGTCAGGTTTTAGGCTGTGACATTTAAACATTGCTCATTTGATACTGAGGTAAATAGTCCCCTTACCTTCCCTTACCCCTTACTTCACCAGCTGTTCACTGAACAGTTGATATAAGGCAGGGTAAATTCATGAAATCCATTATATTTGATCTTTTTCAGATCATTCTTTATTAACCCTATATATGATTGTGCATGGCGCCACGGTGGCGTAGTGAGTAGCACGTTCGCCTCACAGCGAGAAGGTCGCTGGTTCGAGCCCCGGCTGGGTCAGTTGGCATTTCTGTGTGGAGTTTGCATGTTCTCCCTGTGGTTGCGTGGGTTTCCTCCGGGTGCTCCGGTTTCCCCCACAGTCCAAAGAGATGTGGTACAGGTGAATTGGGTAAGCTAAATTGGGTAAGCTAAATTGAAAATGTATGGATGTTTCCCAGAGATGGGTTGCGGCTGGAAGGGCATCTGCTGTGTAAAACGAATGCTGGATAAGTTGGCGGATCATTCCGCTGTGGCGACCCCGGATTAATAAAGGGACTAAGCCGACAAGAAAATGAATGAAAGAATGAATGATTGTGCATGAAATTTCCAGTAGATCAGCAATTTCTCAAATACAGGGACCAGACCATTTGGCACCAGCAATCATATTGCATTTAAAATCAGTTAATTCACTATTTTTTCCCAGTCCTGATGCTTGATTTGTACATTAGCAAAATGACTTGGCCACATGCTGCCATCTGATATATATAATTTATTTAATTGAATTTAATTATTTACTTTTTCAAACTATCAACTAGAATGGGTGTTTGATAAAAGCTTTTCAACCACATCAAATGTTGATATATACATAAACACCCACAGGCCACTTTATTAGGTACACCTGTCCAACTGCTCGCTTGTCAATGCAAATTTCTAATCAGCAATATTCAGCCACATGGCAGCAACTCATTGCATTTAGGCATGTGGACATGGTAAAAAAGATCTGCTGCAGTTTAAACCGAGCATCAGAATAGGGAAGAAAGGTGATTTTTAGTGAATTTGAATGTGGCATGTTTGTTGGTGCCAGACAGGCTGGTCTGAGTACTTCAGAATCTGCTGATTTATTGGGATTTTCAGGCACAGCCATCTCTAGGCTTTACAGAGAATGGTCCGAAAAAGAAAAAATATCCAGTGAGTGGCAGTTCTGTGGGCGCAAATGCCTTGTTGATGCCAGAGGTCAGAGGAGAACAGCCGGATTGGTTCGAGCTGATAGAAAGGCACAGGGCCACCAAAATTGGACATTAAAAGATTGGAAAACGTTGCCTGGTCTAATTAATCTCGATTTCTGCTGCGACATTCGGATGGTAGGGTCAGAATTTGGCATTAACAACATGAAAGCATGGATTCATCCTGCCTTGTATCAAAGGTTCAAGCTGCTGGTGGCGGTGTAATGGTGTGGGAGATATTTTCCTGGCACACTTTGGGCTCATTAGTAGCAATTGGACATCATGTCATTGCCACAGCCCACCTGAGTATTGTTGCTGACCATGTCCATCCCTTTATGACCACAGTGTACCCATCTTCTGATGTCAATATGGACCAAAATCTCTGAGGAATATTTCCAGTACCTTGTTGAATATATGCCATGAAGGACTAAGGCAGTTCTACAGGGTTCCAACCGGCACTACTGTAGTAAGATGTATCTAATAAAGTGGCCAGTGAGTGTAAGTGTTATAGCACTTAAAATTATTATTAAATTGAAATATCCTTAGAGAATAGAACTTTTTTCCATACAGTTTAAGCTAAAAGATAAAATGAAAAGGTAAAATGAACTTCTTTTCAGTTACAGTTATAATGAGAAACATCAGCGCAAACAAGCACCCCTTGTGAAGACCACAAACATCCCATAAGACACAGTCTTCTATATCCAATTGAAATATCAATGCGAGTCTTTGATGCTTTCCATAGAAAGGCTCATCTCTCGTGGGGTGCATTACAATCAATGACATGGGCTAATAGTCACAGCGAGCCCTTCCGCGAGTTGCCTCTGATTGCCTGTGTCATTTCTTGGAAGAGAAGTGAAACCTCAGCTCATGTAAAACTTCTCCAGACAAGCCCTGGCTGGGACAAATCTTGGTTTTCAAGCTCCAGTTGGAAACACAAAGCACAGGCTACAAGCTGCGAGCAGTTAACGTCCGCCAATGTTTATTGAATAAGAGGCACTTAAGCATCATGTTTATGCACGATCAGAAATACTCCAGTCTGACACATGTGCACACACACATGTTCCAAATGTTTTTTCAGCAGACAACATCTGCATCCAATATGGACTCAATTTGAGTTTTATTACTGATGTGGAAAAATGTTTATAGCGCTTGGCTTGTTATTCACACACTGTTCCTAGCTAATGCACTGAGTAGACTGCCACGACAATCCACCTTTTAAAGCACACGTTAAACTGCTCAGATTGAGAGAAACACCTAACTTTGATCTCTGCTTTTGTACTAAAAGGAGGACAGACCCCTAGAATTAGGACAGAAAACCACAGTATTTAAAGTCTTTAACCAAACTATCCAACTTGGAAAATCACAACGTAACAGATGAAAAACTATTCATGTAAAGGTGTGTGTTGGGTTTTTCTGCACAAATTCCACTTCTATAAAATAATGTATTTAATACTTCATATATAAAAGGCTTTTTTTTTTTTAATGATGGCAGATTAAAGACACCTCTCATATGGGGAATGAAGTCACACATTTTTTCACAGAATTTAACAGTGTGTAAAAATCTTGATGTTTCTTTGGGTCTTGTCTATCCAATCTGATCTTTATTTAGTATTTTCTATTGGATTCAAGTCAGGTGATTGGCTGGGTCATTCTACAGCTTGATTGTCTTTTTCTGAAAGCATTTGAGAGTTTCCTTGGCTGTGTTTTGGATCATTGTCTTGCTAAAATGTCAATCCTGGTTTCATCATCATCCTGGTAATGTAGATGATAATCTGAAGCAGCTGATATTAATTTACAATGAGGAAGGGCAGAGGGTTGCTGAATAACCACCGAGAGATTTGAACTGCAGTCTGGGCTTTCACTGTCTTACTACACCCACGTTTCTTCATGTGTTCAATACTTTTTTTTCCCTGCGTCATTTCATTTTATTTCACATAACTTCATTTGTAAACTAATTAATATTGATTTCTTTGCACATACAGATTTCATTGGTTGTTATCAACATCTGGTGAAAATTCCAAGTCAACAGCACCTTTAGAAATATGTTTTCTGAGAAAAATGGTGACGTGTTAATTACTTATTTCCCCCAGTGTACATATTAAAGAAGCTATTGGATTGTCGTTGTTGTTTTTAGTCTTTTTTTAAAGAGAATTTCTTAATGTTTATTAGAATTTGGACATCCTACTGCTAAAGTTTTAGATACGTGTCAGGTTTTTTCATTATGATTACAATCAAAAGTAAAATTTTTGTTAGAAACGTAACAATTTCATTACTCAGAATTTGATAATTAAGAATAATCTAATTAAATAAAAATGAATAGTGATGATCCAAAACACTTTCAAAATTCTATAGTTAACTGGAATTTCAATCAAGTCAAATGGAGCTTTACTCTCATTCTGCTTCATGTGTGGACATGCAGTGGAACAAAATTTTGTACATTTTGTTACAATAATATATTAGTTTTCCTCATTCATTTCCAGTGTCTGTGATTTTAGTCTTTAAAGAAGCCATTCAGATAAAAAAAAGAAAAGAAATTCAAAACAAAACATTTTTGGGGTTTTTGACAACCCACAGGGTAAAGACAGTTATTGCTAACATCAAGTTTCTTATTAAAACACAGATGAACGACTGCTGTGTTTGTTCTGCTTGATGGTAGATTTTAGTTCTCTTGTTTGGTCTGCAAGCAACTTTCTGCCTTTAAGGCCCTATCCTTATCCTATCCCTTAGCCCTTCCCATTACCCCAAAGCCTCATTTTGTGCGTTCACGGGAAGATGTTGGGGTGTCACAATTCTCTTTAGATTGAAGGCATAGGGTAAAGGGAAAGGGCTTGATAACCCTGGAAACAGAGACTTTCCAGGACCACACTCAAAATCAATGGGTATGAAAATTTACCAGAATACACCAGCTATGACAGCAACATGACTGCATACGTGAGTTTTTGGCATTATCATGAATTTTTACAATAAACAAGCATATGTTTAAATACATTCATAACTGAGTTCATGTTTAACGATCATGCTTAAAAAAATCTTTAAAAAAAAATAAATAATAATAATTCGTTATCTATATTCCCTAATAATAATTCCTGAGTAGTAGTCCTACAACATACTTTCACATCAGCCACTCGGTGACACTCCAATACCCTATCTGAAAAGTCTAGTGGCTGGAAATTCTCTTTTTACAGTTTCTGGTATGATGTTATTGTTAATGTTGTTTTTGTGTGTTTAGATGAATATGGCCACTGGTTAAATGCACAGTTACGATCTTGTTATGATAACATGATATCATCGCCTTCAGTGATTTCCTGAAGATAAATACTAAAACATAATGCAACTGGAATATCTACAGCAGTCACCGTCTATCTCATATGAAGTAAGAGCTTGTGATGTCATATGATGATGTGTGCTGGTGTTGTAGTGTTGTCCTACTTCTTAGGGGTAAATTTTAAAGCCCTTCCCCTTCACACGCTGTTTCAGGGGCCAAGGGGAATGGGTAGGGGTAAAGAAAAAAAAAAGGGATTGGGCCTATGTATCTACCAGTGAATCATAGTCTTGGTCTAGATCGGAAGGTGTCAGAATCAAAAAAAGCAATCAAACTGCACCCGAACAACCCTATGCACACTCTTTCACAGACTGTTGGTAATTGGCTCTAACTAATTCTCTTTTCAGACAATACCTTGAGCGCCCGTCCCACTCCAACAATAATTCATATTGTGATTATGTTTGGCCTCACTCAACTTCTCCCCGATGCCAGAATAAACAGACAATATAATAAGCACTATTTCACAAGTGTGCATCAAAGTGAATGTGTCCTTGCCAACCATCTACAATGTGTATTTGTGGAGACATCATTTCAGCGGTGATGCTTTAATGAGGTTGGCGTCAGGCCCTACAGGACATATTACTCTTTCATAGTCAAGTCAAAAACATGAACGCAGTTAAACATTCTGTGATTATTCACTCACCTTCAAGTTGGTCCAAACCCATACGCCGTTGCTTTTTATTCCGTGGAACACACAAGGAGAAATCTGAAAAAACAAAGTTCACCCAGCTCTTTTCCAAACAATTCATAGTGACCACAGTTGTCAAAATCCCCCAAACCACTATAAAGAAACCACAAACGTAGGCCATATGGCTCATGTGATTCAGCCATCTGAAGTCATACATTACCACTATTTGGGGGACCAACCTGAGGGTCTCAAATATAATTCTCTAATATTCAATCTGACGCACTCTGTCATTCAGAAACAAAGAAAATGAACAATGAATGACACTGAACCTGGTTTCAATTGAGTGCAAACAAGATTAGTGAGCTTATGAATGAAAAGATCCGATTTGAATAACAACTTCAGTTTAGTTTGTTTATGAATAGCTATCAAATGGCTTGTGATAAAGTGCAACCAATCACATTTTATGCTACTGTACTTTTAAGTTGACTTTATTTGTGTGGTCAATTGTCCCTGGACATGCTATGAACATGCTGAAAATATATACTGTTTTTGTTTGTATATGATGGAAGGAAGGAAAAGTTTCAAAAGACATTGAAAGTCTTGTGAAGTGCATCTTGATTTGTTAGTTGATGTAGTCTCAACTGAAACACAAAGACAGGGTGGGACATAGGGGCTCCTGCCCCTTATCAAAAAACAGCCAATAGCATTCAGTTTCATAACACTGTTAGTCAGAGCTGTTGAGCTCATGCTCATCTGACTCAAGACAGACAGTCTATAATAGGAATATTGAGTCTGATGCACCATTTCTTAGCTTCAAAACACAATTCAAAAGAGACCGACACTTTGTGTGGTCTTTGCCAACTTGCATATATGATCTTTACTGTGCTGCCATTTATCTCTGGGCTGAAGCAGACCATATCTGCGGACTGTGGTGGTTCGACATCAATACGAAAGCAGACTTCATTGACTCCAAAGGAAATCATATTTACACTATGTATCTCTATAAACCGTTCACAAAATAAAAACGGACATTGTGTGTAACAGATTTAATTTTTAATCTACTAGATCCATGTATACTGACTTTGTATGCGTGTGTGCAATGCATTGCACAGCCCCCACCCAGGTTGCTATAGAGAAGAGCTGAGCAGAATGAGTAAATCTACCAATAAGAAGTTTGGATCAACATAGTTTAGCTACCATTAATTATTTTCTTATAGTTGCAAGCATTTAGGCGAACCCTCTCGTTTGAACACTCAGACATTTTGGAATCAGCAATAACATGATAGTGGCAGGATGTATCAAATACTATAAAGCATTTAATTGCCCAGAAGATTTGATGGGAAATTGAAGTAACCCTAACCCTAAAGCTTTGAATGTTCATATGTTCTAAATGTTAATTTTGGTGCACACTAGCTTATGGATAACACTAACATATTGATACGAACACCTAAAAAACTTTAGGTGAATTTTTTTTTGTTCTTTTAACCCTTAAATATACCCATTGGCATGTCAAATTAAATCCATCACACGACTTTTACTTAGAAATTGACCGAAATGCACCATCCACTCCAAAAGAAACACATAATCAACATCTTTAAACTCGTATAAGTAGCACGACAAAAAAGCGAGGAAAACATGGACCAGATGTAACTCCTGACATTCAAAGAAAATACATTCTGTCAAATCGAAGACGACGACATTGGAAACAGTTGTAAAACCCAAAGATTCGAAACAAAACCGCTTCCATGCTTTAGCAGTTCGAAGAAAGGTAACGTTATGATGACATTAAGATAAGAAAACACAGACTGAGACTGTAGGCAAGCAAGGGAAAGAGGTGAGGTGAAAAAACAAACAAAAAAGAAGATAGAGAATGAAAGCCATGCTGGACAGAAGAAAAATGGCATCTCCATATTAAAGTGTGTGTCGAATGTGTCAGTTATAATTTCACGCCGCCCGCGGGGAAGAGAATTAAACCCGTCTGTGCCAGTGTGATCTCATTCACCCTCCGCTCCGACTGCATGCTGAATCCCAGGCTGATGGCGGAATATTGCAGGCAAATTGGTTTTAAATGAAAGCTAGCGTCCTAACCGGCGTTCGGCCTCCCTCTCCTCAGCCCTTCCCCAGGTGCACTTAATCTAATTTCATTAAAGAGATGAGGAGCGATGATTGCTTGTGTCGAAACATTAAGCCGCTCCATCTTCACCTCCATAAAAAAACTATTAGAGGCCTGTCAGCAAGCCTGTGGGTGGCCTGTTTATGACTGAATATGAGAAAAGGAGGACGAGAGGAGAGATAGAAAAGACAGCTGAGAAGGGTCTAGGGGTAGAGGGTACATTACAGATCATTAGCTCCTTCAGATGCTCAAAACGATGTGGAGAGGAGCAAGGGAGCAAAATAGCACTAAAAAAGGGGCAGGGAAATCATTTGTCAGGACTATAGTGAGAGAGGCAGAGGCATACATACTGTAGATATGTGTGCTACTGTAACTAGTGTGAGAGCATGCTTATATGACTACTAAAATTGGGATATTTTTCAGTTGATGTTTTTGTCATAAGATTTACAAGGATGTTGAGGGTTTACAAGGATCCGCAAAAAGCAATGCCATTGAGATGGTCATTGATTTTAGAGTGAAAGTTCAAAGTATAACTCATCCCACATTAATTAATGGATAGCAAATTCCAACAAAATGTTGGCATCCAACCAACCAATCAACCCATCAACCAACCAACCAACCAAACAACCAACCAAAGTTTTACATTAAATTTGAAATTATGAAATAGGAGAACAATATTTTACTTCTGATCAATGGATTAATCATCCAATCAACCAAACCAACCAACCAACCAACCAACCAACCAAATCAATTAACCAAACCAACCAAACCAACCAACCAATCAAATCAATAACCAAACCAACCAACCAACCAAATGAACCAACCAACCCACCAAACCAACCAACCAACCAACCCACCAAACCAACCAACCAAATCAATCAAGCAAACCAACAAAATGAACTAACCATTTAACCAACCAACCAAATTAATCAACCAACCAAATCAATCAACCAAACCAACCAAATGAACTAACCAATTAACCAACCAACCAACCAACCAACAAACACAATTAATCAATCAACCAACCAACCAAACCAACCAAACTAACCAACCAGCTGACTAAATGAACCAATCAACCCACCAAACCAACCAATCAACCCACCAAACCAACCAACCAACCAACCAAATCAATCAAGCAAACCAACCAAATGAACTAACCAATTTACCAACCAACCAAATTAATCAATCAACCAACCAACCAACCAACCAAATTAATCAACCAACCAACCAACCAACCAAATCCATCAAGCAAACCATCCAAAT
>CAIGQQ010006766.1:4003762-4017587 GCA_903798035.1 Danio albolineatus
CCAACCAACCCACCAAATAAACCAACCAAATCAACCAACAAACTAACCAAACAACCAATCAACCAACAAACCAACCAACCAACCAACCAAATCATCCAACCAACCAACCAACCAACCAACCACCAAACCAAATTAAACAAATCAACCGACCAACCAACCAAATCAACCAGCCAAATCAACCAACCAAATCATCCAACCAACTAACTAACCAAACAAGCAACCAACTAAATCAATCAAATCAATCAATCAATCAATCAATCAAACAACCAAACAACCAACCGACCAAATCAACCAACCAACCAATGGACCAAATCAACTGACCAAATTAACCAACCAAATCAACCAACCATCAGTTAAATTTTTATTTATTAATTATTTTATGTTTGGGCATAAAACATAATTTTTTTGCTGTCAGGAATAAGGGCGCCACGGTGGCCGAGTGGTTAGCACGTTCGCCTCACAGCAAGAAGGTCGCTGGTTCGATCCCCGGCTGGGCCAGTTGGCATTTCTGTGTGGAGTTTGCATGTTCTCCCCGTGGTTGCGTGGGTTTCCTCCGGGTGCTCCGGTTTCCCCCACAGTCCAAAGACATGCGGTACAGGTGAATTGGGTAAGCTAAATTGTCCATAGTGTATGTGTGTGAATGAGAAGGTATGGATGTGTTTCCCAGAGATGGGTTGTGGCTGGAAGGGCATCCGCTGCCTAAAACAAATGCTGGATAAGTTGGCGGTTCATTCCGCTGTGGCGACCCCGGATTAATAAAGGGACTAAGCCGAAAAGAAAATGAATGAATGACATCAAGATTACTTTGTATGTTTAGCAAACTAATGATTTATCACTGTTGGCTGCCTTCATTAAATGAAATGTAAATAAAATGTCATTCAGTTTCACCACATTCAGATAAGACCTGAAGAAATTAATGTGCCAATCAGCAGCTCAGAAAACTAATAGATAAGAAACAAAACATAATCACCACAAATCCTGAAAATGTTGCAATAAACCACAAAAAAAGTGATGTTTTAAGCTTGTTTTCTACTCCACAAAATATGGACACTTCCACACGTATGAAAGAATACAAAAATAGAATATGGTATAAATTACAAATATTTGACTGCTGTTTACTCAAAATGCTAAATCTCAACATGCTAACCCACATATCACATCTCACACATTAACAGCGAATACAGCCAACTGTTTCTAGCATTCAGATTTGATGGGTCAAATCATTAAGAAATGACCTTTTCCTTGATCAGCTTGATGCACTACAAAACCACACTGTAACATTAAGATCTCTAAAACCTCCTAGCATGACGTTTCCATGCAAGACTGTAGGTAACAGACTTAATAAAAAATGGCCAGGCTTTAAACAGCGGTGGCCCTTCAAATTGGGGGCGACAGAAAGATAAAAGCCAAGCATGTGGCGCTAATGCTTTCAGTGTCACATCGAACAACATGATATTTGACAGGACAAATAGCTTAAATTGAGAGAGGGAGAAGGGTTAGGTGTCAAAAAAGACAGCAACGCTCGTCAGCTCTAAAGCCCTTCAGTTAAGGGGAAAAAATGTCTGTGTTTACCTGAAGTGGCTGAAATGGCTGGGTGTGTTATGTGACATGCTGTCACACTGATGTAACGGACAGAGATACAAGAGGAATGAAATAACACAAATCTCTTTAAGCTGCCCCACAAAATAGACAGTTTTCAGTGTTGGCCTGTCAGGTGAGAAAGAATCACACCTGACAGCTCTGTCCCTGAGTCACACCACTGTGGAAATCCGTGACAAGACCGAATGGATCATGTTTAGGCTACAATAACAATCCAGAACGCTTCTTTTTGGCCTACAATTTAAAGATCAATGTGGCTTATTTTCATATATGAGGCCAGATTTACTTATTACATTAGCAGGAGTGAAATTATAGCATCGAATTCAAAAAAATAAAAAAATAAAAATAAATAAATAAATAAAAATAAAACATGAATGGAATAATTTATAATGCAAACATTCTACTAAAAATGTAACAAATAACAACTTGCAATGTTTACCTGACAGTGCAATGTTTACACTAGGCATGGGTCGGTATAAGATTCTGACGGTATGATAACCTTGGATAAAAATATCACGTTTTCATGCTATGACAGTATTGACTTTACTGCTGTAAAATATATTCTTTTTAAATGTCTGGCTAAAAAACAAAATCTTTTCCCCCTTTGAACACAATATATTTTATTTTGAGAAACATTTAAAGTATTTTGGAGCTGTAAACATGTCAGGCGGAATAATTCAAGTGAATCATTGACTTCTGCTGTCTTTATTTGTTTTAAAAACACAGATGTCTTTACAATTTAAAAAAATTACATTTTACAATTTAAATGTAAATAAAAAAATCTTACTCATACCTTAGGAACAGTATAGCAGAAAATTTTAGTGGTATGATAACCTTGACTATTCCATCCCATGGTATACCTTGAAAACGGTTATCGTCCCATGCCTAGTTTACACAGCAACTATCACAACGTTTTAAAAAAGATCTGCGATTACATATCCGTGAAAAGAACCAAAACCACTGTATTACGCACAGAGATGGCAAATGTACACACATCCTTTACTCAAGTACAAGTGCAAATACTGTTTAAAATTAATGTTTAAAAAGACAATAAATGTTTAAAAAGACTCTGGTAAACTTTGAAGTACTGATTACACTTTTGTAGACAAGTAAAAGTAAAGATGCATGGCCTCAAAAACGTACTTAAGTAAAAAGTATCCAGTACTACCAACTGTTTTGGTTTCACATTGGTAACTAGACCTCACATAACATTGAAACCTTTATTTTGGTGCTGGTGTGTATGTAGACTTTGTGTGCGTGCAGGACATTTCTTCCCTGTTGGTTGTAATGTGAAGTAAATCCACACTTTGCTGATGAAGCGTTAGCAAACACTTGAGAAACAACAACATTACCACCTACTCAGCCATTGTTGTGTGTTTGTTTGTTTGTGCTTGCCTTCTACACCTCCCTCAACACTTACTATGTACAGGCATGATGTCATTGTTTGAAAAGACTCTTGTTTTCAGGACTTTACACAGACATGACAATGCATGAAATACACACTTTTTGGGTGTTGTATAATGTAACGAAAACAAGTAAAATAACTAGCACAGCAGTGCACCTACATATCTTGTTGCCTGATTCATTTAAATATAATATACACTTACCTACTTTATTAGGTACACCTTAGTAGTACCTTGGACCCTCTTTGGCCTTCAGAACTGCCTTAACCCTTGTGAGATAGATTCAACAAGGTACTGGAAGTATTCCTCAGAGATTTCGGTCCATATTGACATAATAGCATCACGCAGTTGTTCAAAAAAACAGTTTGAGATGATTTGCGCTTTATAACATGGCGCATTATCCTGCTGGAAGTAGCCATCAGAAGATGGGGACACTGGGTTATAAAGAGATGGACATGGTTTAGCAACATTACTCAGGTAGGCTGTGACGTTGACACGATGCTCAATTGGAACTAACTAAGTATGCCAAGAAAATAACCCCCACACTATTACACCCCCACCACCAGCCTGAACTGTTGATACAATGTCGCAGCTGAAATCGAGACTCATCTGACCAGGCAAAGTTTTTCCAATCTTCTATTGTCCAATTTTTTCTGAGCCTGTGCAAATTGTAGCCTTAGTTTCCTGTTTCTAGCTGACAGGAGTGGTACCCGGTGTGGTCTTATGCTCCTGTAGCTCATCCACCTTAAGGTTTGACGTGTTGTGCAATCAGAGATCTTCTGCATAACCTCGATTTTAACAAGGTATTTGAGTTACTGTTGTCTTTCTATCAGCTAGAACCAGTCTGGCCATTCTCCTCTGACCTCTGGTATCAACAAGGCATTTGCGCGCACAGAAATGCCGCTCACTGGATATTTTCTCTTTTTCGGACCATTCTCTGTAAACCCTACAGATTGTTGTGCGTGAAAATCCCAGTAGATCAGCAATTTCTGAAATACTCAGACCAGCCTGTCTGGCAGTAACAACCATGCCACATTCAAAGTCACTAAAATCACCTTTCTTCCTCATTCTGATGATCGGGTTGAACTGCAGCAGATAATCTTGACCATGCCTACATGCCTAAATGCAATGGTTGATTAAAAATTTGCATTAACGAGCTGTTGGACAGGTGTACCCAATACAGTGTATATACACAATATAGTCATCGGCAAAATATCTGTTTCCCTACACAAGGGGAAGTGGCATAACAACAGCTTTGTGTCCATTTGTACATTTAGAGAACATGACATGAATGAAGCGAATGTTTTCGCTAAAAAATACTGCAGGATTCAACCGATATGATGAAGACTTTGAAGTTCATCCATCGAACAGTGAGTATAGGGTCCTTTATTGACAGTAACATGTACTTGATTTGATGTTATTGTCAACTGCTGTTTATAGTCAAAGTTATAAGTTACTTTATGTTACATACCAGTATCAGACAATCACTCAATCTCTCACAATTTTTTGGGTTTATCAGGGGTCACAGCAGCAGGTTCATTCCACGAATTATTCATACTATGTTTTTACAAGGCGGATGCCCTTCCAGTCGCAAGTGTCAGACACAATTTTCTATAACAATGTCTAAATGTAGCTATTTGGCTTCTGGAACACTTTTAGCCAATAGCTGACCACATTTATCATCTCAGTGAAAGAGCATCATGACTCATTCTTTATTTATTCATTCATTCATTCATTCATTCATTCTCCTTTGGCTTAATCTTCATTTCAGAGGTCGCCACAGCATAATGAACTGTCAACTATTCCATCATATAGTTACCTAGTATTGGGAAACACCCATACACTCTCATTCACACATATACTCATATGCTACGGACAATTTAGTTTATTTAATTCCAGCATACAGTTTAGTGCTCAGCATAATTGAGTACACCCCATTTTAAAAATGAATATTTTTATCCATTTCTCAGTGAATATAGGCAATGAATTTTGGTGCATTTAAAAAAAACAGATTTATTAAACAGATATATTTATTAAAATATTTTAGTCACCAAACATATTTAAAAATTTAAAAAGAATACAATTTAATTCAAGCAAAATATTGAAAAAATAAAAATAAAAATTACAATCTACACAATTTCAACTAAGTTTTCCCACTTTTTTGCTTTTCTTGATTTTTCCTCTTTTTAAAAACTGTATTTAACATTCTTCTACAACATATAAATTTGGGCGTACTTGTTTTTGGACAGTTATCGAACGTTATTTTGTTAGATAAGCTCCAGATTTGGCTTCAGCACTGACTAATCTAATGTATATGCACAAATACAATAATGTATAACTATAATGTATGTATCCTATTAAAAATATGAATTTAAAAGATAGATTTGTGAGGTGTGAACTATATATGCTGAGTATTGTGTGTTGGAATTGAATCAACTAAATTGATAAGTGGGCTTGACAAACCACCTGTAGAAACAATCTATTGTCTCTATTAAAAAAAAACACTCCCCCTCCTTACACTAGCACTTAACTAGTTAGTCTGAGCACTAACTGTTCTTTTGTATAATTAGCACTTGTGTGCATTGCCTCTTCTTGTTGAATCATTGAATGTCTCCTCAATTGTAAGTTGTTTTGTACAAAAGCGTCTGCTAAATGACTAAATGTAGATGTAAAAGAGGTGGTTAAAGGGCAATCAGAAGACAATCAACGGCTCTCATAATGTTTCCATCTACAGTAGGTGTGCAGGTGAATTCCTCATAGGTGTTTTTCTATGCACTTTTCCATTTTAACCACCGATCACAAGCAAGATGACGTTTGCCATTTCGAAACTGCTTTGCATAAAGAAAGGATAAACACTGCTTTTTTATAATTATATACATTTACCTTTTAATCTAAAGTATTAATCATTCTCTCCAGTTGAATAGTAACAGGTGTCTTTTCCTGAACAATAGCTCCTTTGAACAGTTACAGGAAGAATGGGAACATTCTCTCTCAGCGTGTTTTTAAACATTACTACACTATAAAACCGCCTGCAGGTGTGCTGGAGGGGCGTAATCAGTTGGGCTGATTTGAATAAAATTGCTTCATGTGTAGATCGAGTCCACTTATTAACAAAGACATCACGACTTGTTCAAAGAAACAGCTTATGTGGTGCATGACAGATGATACCACCTGAGGCTTAGAACCGTCCCTGAAATTGCATAGACAGCTGTGGCCAAAAGTTTTGGAACTGGGCGATAGATGATGCATTTCATATTTCTATTCACATGCAGTATTGTATGATTTTTTTTTTATGCGTGTTCGTTGTTCTGTCTTTTTTTTGGAACAATCATTTCCTGTTCTGAAATGGCTGACAGTTGCTTTTTGTATGTATTCCCAAAAGGAAATGATTTCTTTTAAAGGTGTCTGTAAAGAAAGATTGGACAATGATAAAGAAACCTTCAGCTCTTTATCTGGATCCCTGTTTTTGGCACACAAGTACATTATTTCTTCATAGTTTAGTAGGTATCTATTATATCTTAGGGACGTAAAGGAATTGTTAGCCCAAATATGAAAATTGCTCATTATTCAGGCTCTTTCAAGTAGTTTTCTGAGTTTCTGTTAAACACAAGGGGCACCACGGTGGCGTAGTGGGTAGCATGATTGCCTCACAGCAAGAAGGTTGCTGGTTCGAGCCTCGGCTAGGTCAATTGACATTTCTGTGTGGAGCTTGCATGTTCTCCCCGTGTTCGTGTTGGTTTCCTCCGGGTGCTCTGGTTTCGCCCACAAGTCCAGACATGTGGTATTGGTGAATTGGGTAGGCTAAATTGTCCATATTGTATGAGTGTGAATGAGTGTGTATGGATGTTTCCCAGAGATGGGTTGCAGATGGAAGGGCATATGCTGCGTAAAACATATACTGGACAAGTTGGCGGTTCATTCTGCTGTGGCGACTTCAGATTAATAAAGGGACTAAGCTGAAAAGAAATGAATTCTGTTAAACACAACAGAAGATACCCAGCAAACAATTTTGTGTTTAATATATGTTTAATAGACATCTAAAAGGTAAACAGCTTGGCTAAAACAAAGCTAAACTTGGGCTCATTTCTGTTTATTTGATGACTAGTCTAGTTTTGTCTTTTTCTTAGACGTCTATTAGATTTTTACTGACAGCCCAAAATTTTGCCTTGTTTTATCCAAGACGACTATGTTAGACGTCTATTAGACATCTATTAGACATCTTTTAAAAACAAAAAATGCTTGCTGGGTATGTTGTGAAGAATGCAGTAGGCGTTGATATCTACTGTACAGTATACAGATGTCAATGGCTACTATCTTCTCTTGTGTTCTATAGAAGAAAGAAAGAAACTGGTTTGGAACAAGTGGAGGTTGAGTAAATAATGAAACGATTGTGCTTTTTGGGTGGATTATTCTTTTAAAGTCTTACACAATATTGTGTCTTTAAGTAAGCATTGTTTTCTAATGTATGTTCTTTATTGTGAATTTTATCCATACGTCATTCCAAAGTAAGTATTTGTCATTTTTTTTTAATCCGAAGGAATGAGTCATAGGCGGCATGTGGCTCAGTGGTTAGCACTGTCATCTTACAGCAAGAAGGATGCTGGTTCGAGTCCCGACTGAGCCACTTGGCCTTTCTATGTGGAGTTTGCATGTTCACCCCGTGTTGGCGTGGGTTTCCTCTGGGTGCTCCATTTCCCCCCATAGTCCAAAGACATGTGCTATAAGTGAATTGAATAAGCTAAATTGGACATAGTGTATATATGTGAATGAGTGTGTATAGATGTTTCCCAGTACTGGGTTGCGGCTGGAAGGGCTGTGTAACACATATACTGGATAAGATGGTGGTTCATTCCACTGTGGCGACCCCTGATGAATGACTGAATGGATGAATGAATTAATTAATGAAATAATTAATATATTAGCCTATAAATCAGAGATGGCCAAACTAGGTCCCGCGGGCCAAAGTTGGCCTATGGTAACCTTTGATTTGGCTTTTGAACCTTTAATTTAAATGTTTCAATTAAATGAATTTGATGTTTTTATCCACTTAACGCCACCCGATGGATAGAGCACAATGCAGTGACATCAGAGAGCAAATGCAGTCAAAAGCTGATTCTGCTTGACTAGTGTACTCTGCATTGAACTCCACTGTGTTGTAAAAATGTGATTGTATTTTTTATTGTAATAAGTTATAATAAAAAAATACTACATTAGTTTATAGGATTTAAAGTAATATTTTCTATTTATTTTTAAATATTATGAAATAAATTAGCTATGGCAACTTTAATGTAATGTAGTTTGGTATATTTACCTTTAGCCCAAGGCTCTCAGTGATATTTGGTGTTTGGCCCTTCATATGAAAAAGTTTGGGCTCCCCTGCTACATATTCATTACGTTTTACTTTAGTAAATTACATTAATTAATATATGTTTAAATAAATCTCTCATAAAAAAAACTTTTGAAAGCTGCTGTAAATTAATGTATTCCAACAAAAAAATGTAAAAAAAAATGGTGTAGAAACACAATTCTATAATTTTATTGCGAAAAATAACATTAAAATTGACTTGAAATAAATGTAGTTGCATGCTTTTTTCATGTATGGTTTACTGTTAGCAGAAAAATGGTCTCACTTTGTCTCGCTTCACATAAAAGCCCCTAAATATTTACATAGCACAATGACAAAATATATAATACATAATACTTCTATATAAACAAATAAATAGCAATTGGACTTAATAGTTCAGACTTTGCTGTTAATCTCAGCCTTTAAAATGACAGTACATACTCGGACACTTATTCTGAAATCTACCATTGGCTCTTATACATGTTGCTATATACATAGTCTCTATAAAATGCTGGTCTTATAAATATATTTATTTAAAAGCACATACATTAAAAGTGTGTGGTTCAGTACAGCCCTGTTTACACTGCCAATTAAATGTGACTCAATTCTGATTTTTTTGCTCATATGTGACAGATCGGATCTGTTCTATGACCGTGTAAACACGAAAAAATGCATGCATTCGGATATTCAGAAATCGGTTTCAGGCCTCCTTCATAGGTGGAAATAAATCAGATATAAATAAATCGGAGATGAGACTATTATATTCACCTGCACATCGTATTTTTGCGGTTATGTCTGCGCGTTTGTTTGTATGTGGGTGTGTCGCTTTACGTGTGTGTTACAGGTACGAACGGCATTGGAGGATTCGCATGTCGTGCTGATGACGTCAGTCGCTGAAGCTGGGTTCACACCACCAATCGCTGGTCGGCATAGCATTTAAAAGCCGAGCCCAAACTGCAATGGCAATCTCTCTCTCTCGCTCTCACTCTTTCTCTGGGTCTTGATGAGGACAGTCTCTCTTGCGAGGACTAGTCTGAGAGAATGTGTTTTCCTTTGCTTGTGATTTAACGCTCTTGTCTAAATTTTTGAGATTTGAAATTGCAATGTGTTTGCTTGTGAACTTGTCCAGTTAACTGATGCTTTTTGAGTGATACCTCAGTAGGAGTGAGCAAGTGGCGCGATATACATATACAAACACTCAGGATTTCTTGTATTGTATTAGTTCCATTAGGTTCAGGAGAGTGTGCTGTTTTGTGTATGTTTTGTTTTTTATTTAGAGTAGTTTAGTTAAGACGTTTGGTACGTTGAAGATGTTTCTTTCCATGCTTTTCTTTTTGATATTTAGTTTAGTTGTGTAATACAGGTAGTGTGGTTTGGTTTATTTATTTCTTGCGGCTATTATATAAACAGGCAGATTGGGTTTATTGAGGCATTCCATTTTGTACGTCATTAAACTTGCGACAATGTGTTGCTTCTTCGCGATTTAATGACGTATGTTTTGATTTTGACATACGTAATGATTTAATGAGAGCGTGTGTGGAGACACAGAGGCAGTAAACAACAACAGAGGAAACGGAAAGTGGTCAGTGGTCGATGGCAGAAGTTACCTCCTTTTTTTCCTCAAAATCATTTTAAAGTTGGGCGAACTTCACATATTACGCAGAGCTAAAAGCAAGACAATTTCTTCCATCGTGGCTAGTGTGGCACAGATGCTGAGACCCGCCTTTACACATGTGCGATGTTGTAAATTGTATGACAAGTGTATTGCAAGTGTAAACACATGAATCCGATATGGGTCACAATTAAAAGAAGGTGTGAATGGACAGGCAGAAAAATCAGCTATAGGCAACAAATCGTAATTGGGCATCAAGGCCTGACAGTGTAAATGGGCCTAAGTCTTTATTACAACAGGTACAGAATGTTATGTCAAAACAAACACCATTCCTAGGTTGTTTTTGTTGTATGTTGCCAACTTCTCCAATTTCATGCTATTCTACCTCCATTTTCTTTGCCCTACATCTGTTATGATCAGTTTAAAAGGCTTAAGAACACACAAACATAAAGAACTTGTGACCGTTTGCAAAATCCTCCGCATTTGAATATGATGAACATGTGCTGGTAGAATGAGACCCAGAAACAAAGAAAGTAAATGGCCCCAAAATAAGTGCGGAATACCCCATTTCTCTTTCCTCTGAAGCCTACTAGTGTTAAAAGAATAGCAGGCTCTAAAAGTCCCTCTCTTCATCGTGTCAAATCCAAAGAGGTTTTCTCTTACCATCTGCCTCAATGAGGAGAGAGATAAAAGCCTATTGACTAGCGTGAGCTGCGGTTAATGCAAATTGCTGCTCGCTATCAATGTATTATTTATAGAGCGCGCCGGAGACGTTTTCCACTGAACTGGGAGCTTGGCTTACAGGAGATTAGTTATGCTATCACATTCATTTAGCAGGGAGTAATTGCTTAACTGCAGGGGAATTAACACGTGTTACACTTCCACTGGAGCTACATGCTGTTTATATGGGTGACAGACATATTAGGGTTATCAATATTAAAAGATAAACAAGCGCTAAAGGTGTCGGGAAAAACATTTCACCGGAAAAGATCTGGCAACCTACAAACCGCTAACCAAATCTCGAAAGCATTCGTGACCAGATCGCATTTGAATAACAAATTAGACATAATGGTATAATCAGAGGCCTATCTATCCATCACTATATGGCTGGAGCTGTTGTTTATTTTGCAAAAAATATGCAAATATCACACCCTACGAGTAGCTAGTGAAAAGTTTGCGTGGATGTTACATCGAGTTAAACAACCTGTAATTTCAGAGAGCAGTTCTATTTTTTAAAGATACACTAACATGACCACAAAAAGTCAAACTATAAACTAGAGATTCTTTCTTCTCAGTTTCAGCAAAACTTTCCAAAATGTCCTATTATAGTGTCAATTAGATTTTTTTGTTTTAAATGTGAAGCACATGACATTTTAAAACTATGTGTGTGTCATTCTGAGTAACACTTATACACTTATAACACTCGATATATACTTAAGCATACTAAAATGCATTAAAGAATAAATTATTATATTTCAATTATACTTCAAATGATTAAAATATAAATAAATATATAATTAATATGAACAGGTATTACTACTACTACTACTACTAATGTTATTTATTTATTTTGATTTCTATTATTATTGTAAGTTTGGCCAGAGGCTCTTGAGTTTCTCCCGAGGTATATTTTCCTTCACTTTAATCAATTGGTGATGTTTTGTTACTTGCCACTGTAGCATCTGGCTTGCTAAGTTTGGGACTTGTGGAGCTGTGCATCGATGGATTTGTTCTTCAGTGTTTGGACTTTCAGCAGTGAAATTTAAACCACGCTGAACTGAACTAAACTGAACTTCAACTCTGAAAACTGGACTTTTTATATATATAATTATATATATATATATATATATAATTATTTTATGTATTATTATTATTATTATCATTCATTCTTTTTCTTTTCGGCTTAGTCCCTTTATTAATCTGGGGTCGCCACAGTGGAATGAACCGCCAACTTATCCAGCATATGTTTTACGCAGTGGATGCCCTTCCAGCTGCAACCCATCTCTGGGAAACATCCATACACACTCATTCACACTCATACACTACGGACAATTTAGCCTACCCAATTCACCTATACCACATGTCTTTGGACTGTGGGGAAAACCGGAGCACCCGGAGGAAACCCACGCGACCACAGGGAGAACATGCAAACTCCACACAGAAATGCCAACTGACCCAGCCGAGGCTCGAATCAGCGAATTTCTTGCTACGAGGTGACAGCACTACCTACTGTGCCACCGTGTCAACATTATTATTATTATTACTGTTATTATTATTATTATTAGCAGTAGTAGTAGTAGGTAACATAAGATTATGTAAAATTACAGCTTAATTGGACATATTAAAACACATAAGAGAAAATATAAATAAATAAATAAATAGATAAATATATCACATGAGTATAGATAGATAGTGGCTATCAGGAAAAATTAAATAAAAAAATTATTTAGTATTTTGGGGATTTATGATGTGATCTGCATGTGATGTAAAGTTAAAGTTCTGCTCGGAAAAGATACAATTAAACACATATTCTAATATGTGGTGCGAAAAACAAAACAAAACAATATTACCCTTCTGACAATATTGACCTATGTCCATTTTTATACAGCAATCATCTATTTCAATGTTGTGGTTGTGCATAACATTTTCACCTTGGCTCTCCTACAACATTTTGTTGGTTTAAACATTACATGCAAACCATGCAAACATGTTTCAATCACATTTCATTAAAAATACTCTAAAATAAATAAATAAATAAGATTCACAACAATATTAGCCAACTAAAAATACTATTTCCTTCACATTTAGAGGGTGCTCGCCCTGTTTTACTCAAGTGTACAACAGTTCTTTCTGCCTAAAATTAACTAGCAAAAAAACATCAAGACTTTTCTTTTCTAGTTCAAACAAGTTCAAATCAGCTGAAGCGACACGCCAGAACACAATGACACAACGCAAGAAAGCTTAAAACACTTCTCCAATAAGTGCACTCGCTCTGTACCGCACGGCGCTTCCCTTTGTATCCCTGTAATATGCAAATAATCAACAATCACAAGACTGGCAGCCATTTTCTGTCATCTACACGCATACACAAACACGCCAGCAAGACAGGCAACAACCTTTCATACCATAAACTCCGAAATCAGTCTTAAGTAAACAGACGCACACACACAAACACTCATGAAAAGAAGTCTTACCTTGTCATCGATGTCACTCTCGCTGTCACACTGTAAGGAAGAAAAAAAAAAAGATATGAGGGAATTATTCATTCATTCTCCGACCTCATTATCGGTTCAGGTATGATTTTTTACGGCTCTGCTTTTTTTTCTCGTTCTTTCAGTGACACCTTTCAACAAAAACGGAGGTGATGAAGGGGATAAAGTGATACATTTGAAAGGGGGTGACACGGTTCAAAAGTAAGACACCGGAAAATCCAACTTTTCCATCGCTTTTTAAGAGCTTGAGGCGAATATGAATGATAATAGATGGAAAGTTAAGGGGGAAATTATTCGTATAGGGACAAAATGCTGGTAAATTACTGTGGGGGAAAAAGGTGAAAGCTATTTGACAGCCTGTCAGCGCTGAGACACAAAATTTAAAATAAGTGAATTTCCTGTTTTAAAATCTAAAATGGCCTCTTACTTTAGTTTTACAGTGCACAACAGCAGGAAGCTAGAGCTTTGGAAAATGTAAGTGACTATTTTTAGTAAATATTGGTTCTCGGGGATTGCCATTAATAGGTACATGTTTTTTTTAAATAGTTTTGTATTTGACTTTAGATGAACAACAAATTTATTTTATGACATATTATTATTATTATTATTATTATTATTATTATTATTATTATTATTATTATTATTATTATTATTA
>CAIGQQ010006766.1:4060523-4071031 GCA_903798035.1 Danio albolineatus
TAAATAAATAAATAAATAAATAAATAAATAAATAAATAAATAAATAATAAAAAACAAGGTCCAGTTCATCATTTCATTTTGAAATATTATAACTGAAGCTGTTGAGGATTCCGTTACTAATTTGATTTGTTTTAAATAGCAATATTTGTAACTGAACTTGTTAAAGGGATAGTTCACCCATAAATTAAAATTCACTCACCATTTACTCACCTTCAAACCTTTATAAGTTTCTTTTTTCTGTTGAACAAAAAGGAAGATATTTTGAAGAAAGCTGAAAACAGTGACTTCCTTAAGAAAAACAAATGCTATGGAAGTCAATTACAGGTTTTACAATTTTCTTCAACATATTAAGAACAAGTAAAGGGTGTTTAAATGATGACAGAACTTTTACTTTTGAATGAATATCCTTTTATATCCCTATACAAATAAATAAAACTGTAATAAATAATACTGTACTTTTTTTTGGAATTATAGTTGAGTTAAGCTAAAATGTATTATGATTATATGGCCCATTTCCACTGAGTGGTACGGTACAGTATGGGTCAGTAAGCTTTTATGGCCGTTTCCACCAAAAAGCGAACCGTACCGTACCCCTTTTTGGGTACCCTTTTCCAAAGGGTGTCTAGCACAACAAAAGAGTACAAAAAGGCAGAGCTAGACATGCAGCTAAAAGCTATTGGTAACAGAGAAGTGTTTCAAGTACGTACACAGGCCAGGAGAATAAAAACAAAGGAAAAGCTGAGATATTACATCGTAATACTATATACATATAATAACGAACCATGGTCGATCCAAGCTCAAACAAAACTTGTCGTCATCTTCATGAATCTGCTGTGTCCTGCTGTTGTTTTACAAGGGCGTCTAAAAGTGCGAGCGGTTTTGCTTTCTCCAGAGAGCTCGCGTGCTCGTCTATATTTGAAATAACGAACTTCTTGAGCTGATGATAAGAACGTGCGAGTGATTATTAAAGTGCTTCTGATATCCTTTCAGAAACGCAAGAGAGTGACACGCAAAAAACAAAGGAGCAAATGACTTTTTCAGCAACCTAAAACATGAACAAACTCCCATGTTTAATTATTATCAGCTCCTTTTGGACTATTATGAACTCGGAATGATGGAATTCCTTTCTAACAAGAGGTTTCATGTGCTGATGAAGATTAAGGACACAGATAAGAGGTTTGCACTTACTGCGGGTTATATATTGCATGTTGTTTTTGAAGTCAAATAAGGCCCAAATGTTTGCCGTGTGTAGTTTTTCTGTAATTGGTAACATATTGAAGACTGTAATGGTCTGTATGTGTTCATATACAGTATGCTGCATTTATTTATTTTATATAATTGCAGACGTTTCATTATCATTGATCTGCAGTTATTATACACAAGTGTTTGTGTACAAAGCATCTGTTTTGTGAGAAGTGCTTCTCATATGATATGTGAACGACCCATACAGCTTTACTTTGACATTTCCTTGAGAATGACTGAAACCATTGGTACCCTTTTAGCAGTGGAAATGCAAGCCTGACAAAGGTGACCCGTACCAACCCATACTGTACCGTACTGTACCACTCAGTGGAAACAGGCCAATAGATAAAATAACTGTTCAAACTATACATACCGTAAAACAAAAAATACTTAATTTACTTGCACTCCCTGGATCAAACAATTACACTTAATAATTATATCTAAAGCATTATTGTTATGAACCGTACACTTATTTTGTGTGTGTATGTTCTTTCTGTCTCTCTCTTTCCCTGTCACATTCACATTTAGGTACCGCCTACATTTGGAACATTATTTGCTGACATCACTGCCAATCATAATCACTCCTGTGATCTCTCTGCCAATCACGATCTGCACAGTGATCTTTAAATCCAAAGTGGCAATGGGAAGCGATCAGCTGTTGTTTGCTGTTTGGTGTGTCGTTGTTTGTTTTGTGGTGTCTATCTGTTTGTTTTAGCCTGATACTAATGCTGATGGTGTCACGGTGGTGCAGTGGGTAGAACGATCGCCTCACAGCAAGAAAGTCGCTGGTTCGAGCCTCGGCTGGGTCAGTTGGCATTTCTGTGTGGAGTTTGCATGTTCTCTTTGTGTTCGGGTGGGTTTCCTCCAGGTGCTCCAGATTCCCCCACAGTCCAAAGACATGTGGCGTAGGTAAATTGGGAAAGCTAAATTGTTCAGAGTGTATGAGTGTGAATTAGTGTGTATGGATGTTTCCCAGTGATAGGTTGCAGCTGAAAGGGTAACCACTGCGTAAAACATATGCTGGATAAGTTGGCGGTTCATTCCACTGTGGTGAGCCCAGAGTAATTAAAGGGCTAAGCTGAAAAGAAAATGAATGAATAAATGAACTATTGCTGACTTTGAATGAGATCTGTTGGACCGATCTGTTGTTTAAACTTCTGTCATTTGTAATATCTGAGTTCACGAAGGATGTCTTGTGTCTTGCACATTTTTAGCCCAATAAAGCTCCATTCAAAACGTGTGATGACTTACAGCCAAGTGAGACCTGGAACGGTATAGTAAGTCACGTGACATGCATACCTTGCCCACAGACTTTTTGATGTTTAGACACACTAGTTTTCAAAAAAAAATACTAATTACTAATACAAAGTAACTAAATACTAATTTGTATTTTTCTGTTTTAGTAAGTGTACGTTCAGGGCACATCTTCACTGAAGCCTTTTTCTTTTCATACTGTTATTTTCCTATTTAGAGGATTGGAAGAAGATTACAGGTATATTTTTGTTATATTTCTCTCTTTGATTTTCTAGCGCAATTTTCAGTTCCCTCTCCGGTTTGTTTTGGTTCTTCAAATTTATTATTATTACACTATTTTTGTATTTGTACATATTGTAAATATAGGTAACACTATTTCAATGGTCCATTTGAGTATTAGTAGACTGTCTGCTTAATATCTGCTGATACTCACATTCAACAGACATTTAACTGACTATAAGAAACTTTGTAAGTGCATGTCAACTTACACTAACCATACCCCAACCCCAACCCTAACTCCAACCTAACAGTCTACTTATAATCTAATGAGAATTAGTTGCAATGTAACTTAAATTCAACAAAGGACCATCAAAAAAAGTGTGACCTAAATATATGGTTTGTTGAAGCAATAAATCTTTAGCGGTTCTAACTTGTTGTTCAGTGTTTCTCTTGCCTCCTTTTGACATTTATTTACATTCTACCATTTATTTGCTAGTTTATTATTTTTGTCCTCTCAATGTTACTCCTTTTAAATTCCTAGACTTATTTCCATCAAGGGTCATAATAATCATATAAAGTAGGCGGCATGGTGGCTCAGTGGTTTGTATTGTCACCTCACAGCAAGAAGGTCGTTGGTTTGATTCCCATCTGGGCATTTTCCAATTCACTTCAATTCATGTTTATTTCTACAGCGCTTTTACAATGTAGACTGTGCCAAAGCAGCTTAACACAGAAGTTCTAATAAACTGAAAATGTGTCAGTTCAGTTTTCAGATTTGATTTTCATTTCTGTATGGAGTTTGCATGATTCCCCACGCTCGCCTGGGTTTCCTCTGGGTGCTCAGGTTTCCCCCACAATCCAAAAACATGCGCTATACAGTAGGTCAATTGGATAAACTAAATTTGCTGTTGTGTATGTGTGCGTGTGAATGTGAGAGTGTGTGGGTGTTTCCCAGTACTGGGTTGCCCCTGGAAGGGCATCCTAAATTGGCTATAGTGTATGAAAGTGTATGTGAATGCGAGAGTGTAAGGGTGTTTCCGGCTGGAAAGACATCCACTGTGTAAAACATATGGAATAGTTGGCGGTACATTCCGCTGTGGCGGCTACTGATAATCAGGGTCAAAGCCAAAAAAAAAAAAAAGAATCATATAAAGTACATATTTTAGCCATTTGTATGTTACCTGGAAATCAAACTCATAAATGCATTGTTCCTAATAAAGTATGATACCTTACTAGCTGAGCTACAAGGAACCATTATTAAACAAAGCCCACTTGCTGTACGCTACACTGAAGCTCATGCTAACCAGTTTAAGTATCGCTACTGCCACCCTCCCCAAAAAAATTCCAGTGCTCTCTGCACTCATCCATCAATAAAAAGTGGGAACAAGGCCCAAAATGAACTTCCTTGAGCCTACTACTTTAAAAATCCCCTTTGCAGCGTAGCATCGAGAGACTTAGCAGTCTTTCCAGCGGGAGTGTCTCATTTCCTGTCTGATCCTGAGTGCGCAGCCCTAGAGCCCCGCTGTCTCTGCTAACCGAGACCTGTCGCTAACGGCTAACGAAGCCTCGTCGGAGGAGATAAAGACATAGGGAGCCAGGGGAGGAGAGCAGCCGCACAAAGCCTCGAGGGATTTGCTCATCGCTCTGCCTCGTGTGGTTTGCAGTCCCATTGGCCTGGTAGGAGCTCCCAGTTTGATCCCAGACACTGAAGCGGCCCTGTGAAACGAGGACTCAATTAAAGCAAAAATGAGGGCAGAGGGGGAGCAGCTATCTGGAAACAACAGGAGAAAAAAATCCCCCCAGAGCTATGGCCTGAATTCAGCACGCAAGTAATGTGATCCATCATGTCGAGCTAAGAGCACACGCCGCTAATGCATTTTGAATAGCTGACAAGAGATCTTGATGTACGACGCAATAGCATTTCCATACGAAAAAAAAAAGAAACCGAGGGAGGAAACTTTAGAAAATCTGATTCTTTTATTGTCGTCTGTCTGGGTGAATGATGGGGCGTAATAAGGAAAAACGTGCAGGATAGTAATCAATATTGAGTAAATAAAAAAACTAAATATTTAGTCTTGTTGGCTAATGGGGCATTTATAAGCTGTTAAACTAAACAAACAAACAAACATTTATTTATTTATTTATTTATTTATTTATTTTTTTACATGAATTTAGGGCAGCACAGTGGCTAAGTGGTTAGCACTGTCAGCTGCTGTTTCTAGTCCCGGCTGGGTCAGTTGGTATTACTGTTTGCATATTCTCCCCGTGTTCGTGTGGGTTTCCTCCGGGTGCTCCGGTTTCCCCAACAGTCCAAAGCCATGCGCTATACAGTAGGTCAATTGGATAAACTAAATTGGCTGTGGTGTGCGTGTGTGAATGTGAGAGTGTGTGGGTGTTTCCCAGTACAGGGATGCAGATGGAAAGGCATTCGCTGGGTAAAACATATGGTGGAATAGTTGGAGGTTGATTCCACTGTGGCGACCCCTGACAAATAAGGCACTACCCCAAAGGAAAATAAATGAATGAATGAATGTTAATAATGACACCAGTGGTTGTTAAGTGAACTGCAACGCTATGTTATATTTAATCTTGTAATAATGGGTTATAAATAGTGTTAAATCAGTGTTATTTTCATCAATGAAAATGAAGCCGAACATTTATCATTGCCTATAGCTTGATAAACAGACACTTGAAAGGTCCTCTGTGCTAGTAACATGACTGAAAACTATGAATCCACATGAACTCTGATCTGATCATTTACTGAAAGAACAGCATCATAAACATTACTGATGATGAAAAAGATGAGACTAAAATACAGTCAAATAGATAAAAACTAATGAACATACTTTTTTTTCTTCCACACGCAGTTCATTCACTAGATGATTAGAGAGGAGTGTGCACATTATCACGTTACTGGACAGCAGACCTGTCAGCTTTCTGTTTGTGTCAAGACATTTCCATAGATGAAATGAACAGTTAAACTAAAACCTATTTATTATTTACTGATTTATTATACTATAAAACATATTTATTTACAATATCTCTGTATATTGTTGCATCAAAAAGCTACACACAGAAAAATATTGTTGCTGCTTGTTCAAACTAATTATTTATAATAAGTTGAATCAACACAATTTGTGAGGGTCTTTGTGGGATATTTTATGTTCGTTCAACTTAAATATGTAAACAATTAAGTTAAATTAAATTTGTGTTGAGACGACATGAATGAATTGTGTGGAACCACACTTTTTACAGTGCATTCTATACATTTTTTAGTGTATTCAGTGCATTCTGACTTTTTCAAAGTGTATTGTAACTCTTGTTATAAGTGACACCAGTGGCCATTAAGTGAACTGCAGAAAAACAATTATTTTTTACTTCTTCAACTAATGGACATACATGATTTTGAAATAAAAGTGTTAATTTTTTGCATTTAAAGAAAGACACCCCTCGCTGCAGCCTCTAGAGTGGTGACGACGCGCATGTCGACACCGTGCATGTTTGATGTCATGCATGCATTAGCATGTATGCATAGCGCATGTCTTTACAGCGTCTCGTAGTATTTTCATTTCATGATTGAATGCATGTAGAATGGTTACATTCATAACATCGACGTGCATGTCAGAGTGGTTGTCGCTAAAAACAAGAATTATTTGTATTTTATTTTTTAAATAATGTCATAAATGTCTACACTTAGCCCGACCCTAAACCCAACCATCAGTTATTAACTTCTACACCTATCTCAACCCTAAACCCAACCATCATTTATTAACGTCTACACCTATCCCAGCCCTAAGCCGAATCACATTAAGCATGCAGGTTACAACGTACACTACATAATAAATATTATTACTATTTTTTGAATTTTATTATTATTATTATTATTATTTATTTTTCTTTTTTTTACGGTGAATGCCATGCAGCATTTGGTGCATTACAGCCACATTCAGCTCTGGAGTGTGAATCAGAGAACAGGTTAACAGACTAAGGTTATGGACATCTTGTGCATATACATGGTTTAAACACACCATGCATGGACTATTTGTTTAAAGAGGCTAGATTTCATAAACTCTTGGAATTAGTGACACCAGTGGCCATTACGTGAACTGCAGCCAGTAACATACTGAAACCATCTGATAAAAGCGATATGGGCAGATTTGCACAAGCTCTACGATTCACCATTATCATTTCGTATTTGAGTGTATAAAGATAAACCAATCTCTGCTTTTTTTTGCATGACACATTGAAATGCATAAAAAAATGCAGGCTTCCACACAATTCCTTCATGTTGTCCAAACACAAATCGATTAAGTTAACTTAATTGTGTTAACAAATTTTCAAGAGGATTGAACATAAAACAATCAGAAAACAAATAAGTAGTTTGAACAAGCAGCAAACATTTTTGTGAGAGTAAATAACTCATTAGGCGTTATCTTGAACCTTGTTTAAGCATTCGTTTCATGTTTCATATAAAAAGAAAAGACAATTTCAGAAGTGTGTGTAAATGTCACATGCTTTTGATTTCACACACTGGCAATAACAAAGTGACAAATAAATAAACTTCCCTACTTAAAGTCCCTTTAGATAGACACACACATAATAAACTTTCGCAAACTATTATTTCATAAATGTTTACTAAACTGCTCTTGCCAAACACACTTTGCCTTGTCTCAATTACAAAATGCATAAACCCCTCTCAAGAGGTTTATAAACAAACATAGCACACTGAGTGCAATAAAAGAGAGTGGGAGCAAATGCGGAAATGGAGAAGAGAGAGACAGAGAAGGGCCATTAATCTGGTTGTGAGTATCATGCTAACTTGTTGGACGTCCCAGTGCTATATAAAGATGTGGTACCGCTGTAGAGTCAGCTGTTTTTCCCCCTGGCCTTGCAGAAAGCCAAACCCAACAGCTGCCTAAGAGAAGACATCAAGCCTGAGACCAGAGCACTTTAACAGGCTGTTGAACAGGAAGGAAGAGGTAACAACTGCAGTGGCTGAGAAGGACAGGTTCAGGTAGAAATGAAACTAGACCAATGCTGTTTATGAGACAGTTTGATGATAAAGACTGTAGAAACAAAATCCTGTTAATCTCTTTACCTGTTAATCTCTTCTTCTCAATAAATCATTTTTCAGTCAAACACTGCACACATTCATTTGAATGATTAGTTTATGAATCTGTTTTAGTTGTTATCGGTCTCGAAATAAGAATCATGAACTAATTTGAACTAAATTTACGCCTGCAAATAAACAAACAAAACAAAAAATACTTTGCTAAAAAAATAAAAAAATAAAAACCAAATATTATCTTAAATAACATTGGATCTACCAGAATTCTATTTATCTATGAGAAAGGCCACCTTGGTTATTCTGACCATTCCTAAACACTGTAACAAATTAAATGTTTAAATTTATAAATAAATGTAGTTATTGTTCAGTAATTAGTTTAAATGTTAAAATAATTAATTATGAAACTATTACATTTGTAATATAATTTCAATAAAATAAAAATGTTAGAATGAAATATAAAAGCATCATAAAAAATATTATTACAAAATAAATATATAAAAAAGTAGTTCTAGTTCTAGTAGTTCTAGATTTAAGGTTGATTTCTGCATTTAGCGCACGCGTCTGTTCCGGCACAGCCTTCCTGTGGTCGCATATCCCTTGCAGTGGCTGATGCCGACACGCACCTCTCAAAAAAATTAACTTCACGTCGCAATGACATATAGCGCACACTCTGTGATTGGTTGGCTTGGTAGCTGTGATTAGTGTGGGTGGGACCAAGTGCCACGCGAACCCGTTGGAGCGAGTGTTTACCAGTGTCGAATCCCATGAAGAAGCTCAAGATGGAAGCTGTTGTTTTGTGTTTACCTTATGATTAATGTTGTTGTACGTCCGCTGGTTCCCGCTTCTGAATGAGCAAGTTTTAGCAACTCATTAAGATAACTTTCAGAAAATACAAAACACCCGCGAAGAAACACAACACAGAGGAACATTAAAAAAAAGCTAGCGTTTCAGAACTGTTATTGTAGAGCAACACAAACAGCATGCAGAAGTATAAATGCATGAGTAAACAAAAGGCAGGTCCCGTGGGTCACTCAATGCAGAAGTATAAATCAGCCTTTACTTCTCACTCTCTCTATCTTAAACCCAGATTTGGGTAAATTCCAAATCCAACTGTCGTTAAGTCAATGGTTTAACCAAATTATGGTTAAAATAACACAGTGTATTAGGGTTAAAATAAACAATAATGTATCTTCATATAAAATTTTACTTAATCACAATTAAATTATACATACAACAAGTAAGTCAAACTTTTTGGAAACTGTTTGGAATCAAATGTTCTGCAATTTCCAGTTGACTGCTGACACAATTTACTTGCAAGTAGTTTTCTACTAGAACATTCCACTTTATATTTGAGTCACTAACCATAAAGAGATCTTAGCGATACTCAAATACGCCTGTTGGGCACAAAACTGGGTGACCTGGTTGTTGGACGAGCGACAGTGATAAGAGACGACTGCAGTATCTGCCAACAGCTGATGTAGAGCATCACTCAATCTGATTAATCTCCTCTCAAATCAGAGTCTTCTGTGTACATTGCTCATATCACTTTAGATTACTGTAACCCCTCTAAACCAAAACCCTAAAGGAAAGCCTGAGAAAGTTCTGAGACTAATAACTATATCACAGATGATAATTCGTATGTATCAATTGAAAGACAAAAAAAGTCTTATATCATTAAAGATAAACTTTTTAATTTATTTATTTATTTAAAGTGTTACAGTAAGTTACAGTAAGTAAAATAAAAGCAGAAACAGTCAAATTGGGATGTGTTTCCCAAACAATAACAAAGTTGTGGCTGAACTACCATAGTACGATGCATCACTTGGATATTGAATGTTGTTGTTTTTCCCAAAACCAATGGTTGCAGATCCATTGTTCAAACAATGTTAGTTATAACATAAATCATCCATAAAAATGCTCTAAACGGGGCAGTGTAACAACTTCTATAGAGAACCACGTTTCATTTTATCCACATTAAATTATTATTATAATAATTATTATTATTATTATTATTATTATGTTTTGTATAAATGATATTTCCATATTAATGTGAACAACACCTATATTTTTTTACAAACATTATGGAGAATATTCCATGTTCTATTCTAAACTATAAACCACTCGCAATAACTTACACATCTCAAATCTCATATGGCCTATAAACCAGATATATAATCAAATAACGATGTCAAAAAAACTTTTAATCATCTGTTGGCATAAGGTCACCTATAGCTTTTGTCATGAGCCATGGCTCCGTTCAAAATGTCATAAATGATTTCACAGCAAATTACATTTGTGAGAGATATCTTTAAGCTTTTTTGAAATGAATCATTCTAAGTGGATGTTGGAATGTTTGAAAGGAATAGGGCATGGGAAGATAACTCGGAATAGAACAAAACCAGGAATTATGCTTCTAACTACAGCTCTAAAGGTGCAGTTGCAACCGCACACGTTTGCGACACAGTTTACAAATGCTTACTGGAATGATGGCTTGGGGAAACACCAAATCGTTCAACTATATTTGTAATTAAGGAACTTGGGACCTTAGTTGGCTTATGATGGTTTTCGGAAACACACCTGTGATAAACAAAGACTGTGGCAATATGTGGTAGTGATGGCTGCTTTGGAAGCACTTACTGTTACCAAACATTTCGGAAATTCTATAGTACTCCACTTGGAGACGATCTGTGTACCATGAAATCCACATGAACCATGCGAGTTCACT
>CAIGQQ010006766.1:4071431-4088634 GCA_903798035.1 Danio albolineatus
AGATATATCTTAGATCATAAACCAAGTGCATTTATAGTTTCATGGTTTGCTGCGTTTCATGCAAAAATATTGGTTTAATTGATCCAAAGCTTCATATCTCCCTTCACTAATGTATGGTATATGTACAGTTATCGTTCATTTATTTATTTATTTATTTTCCTGCGACTTAGTCCCTAAATGTCCCTAAATGTACTGCCAACAATTTCAGCATGTTTTTTTTTTTTTTGCAACGGATGCCCTTCCAGCCACACCCCAGTACTGGAAAACACCCATACACACTAACATTCACACACACACTCATACACTACTGCCACTTTAGTCCATCCAGTTCACATATAGGGCATAGGACTGTGGGGGAAACCGGAGGAAACCCATGTGAACATGGGGAGAACATGCCATCCACTCCATACAGAAATGCCAACTGGCCCAGCCAGGACTTGAACCAGCAACCTTCTTGCTGTGCGGCGACAGTGCTAACAACTGAGCCCTTTTTTTCTAAGAATAAAGCACGTTATGATGCCATGTTAGTCAACAACATATAACACTGCACTGTATACAGTAAAATATTATGATTTCTTCCTAATTCTATGATCCGAAACAATATCTAGTCACAAAACTTTCAACTGATGATAGGAATTTGGAGTAAGGTATGTCAGTCATATGTTTTTGCTTGTAAACTGGCTGCAAAACTGTAACACAGATATATATATATAGAAGAGGCAGACTTCAGATTGTAGGTTTTATCATTACAATTGTGGGAAGACTAATTCTTATTCTTTTGTTTAAGCATGTAAAGAAGCTGAATTGGAAACAGTCCAGTGAACAAGGCAGTAAACAGAGTTCACAGTCTCTCTAACAGAGGTCTGAAGAAGGCCAACTTGGGCGAGCTTTGAGAAACTGATTAAGTGATAACTGAAAAAGGGAAGTTGTTCAGAAACATTCAAAGAAGTGGGTGCAGAAAGAGGCTTACCTAATTGAAAAAAGTTTGATATATAAATACCTCTGTACTTCATCTATTAACCGAAACTGCTGCGAAAAACCACAAGACCAAAGAGCAAGTGCGTAAAGCCAGTCATAAGACACACACACAGTCAATGGCTTATAGTGTTCTGCACATTACACAAATTAAAATTAGATCTGTCTTAAACACTCTAATAAAAAGCCATATGAAAGTACTTTTAACCTCTTCCTGTTTTCTCTCAATTTCCCTTGCTTAATTCGCGAAGTTGGGTCATAGAGTCAGTTTTATAATTTGAACATACCTTTACTTTTAAGTCGCGTCTTCCAATGATCAAGAAGTACATCAGAAAGCTTTTGGTTCATGCATGTCGGCCCATTGATGTCTCAAGCAAGTATTAAAAGCAAAACTAGCGTAAAAATGCATTTAATGACTTTAGTGTTCTAATGAAAGATGCTCTTTGTGCCTTTTAAAATCATCTGACAGTAATCCTGCGCCGAGGCTTGAGAAATCATCCCGATGACCTCCAGCTAGAAAAGTATTTTAAGTGTTGAGAACAAGCATTGATGCGACTGAAATTGGTCAGCCGTGTTTTGGGAAACCACATGGTCTTTTTCACCACAAGGATGAAACTGGTTAAACGCAATTACATGCCTTGTTCACCACCTTTCTCGCTTGTAAACAAATGTAGCGAATACATCTTTAGGCACATAAATGGTTCCTTTTACAGGATGTGTGTGTTTACCAAACACATTTGACCAAAAAGCAACCCAAATTTAAGCCGAACAGCTATAAAGTTGACAATCAAGCACTTACTGCATTTTAGGTTGAAAACTGACACGTTTACATATGAAAATTTGGATGTTTTTAAACTGGCACAGCATTGGGTAACAAAATAAATGTTTTTAATCATATCAAAAGAATCTCTGTGCTGTCGGAAAGCTAAATTAAAACTGTAGCAAATAAATCACAGCTAAAATAAAAGTCACCTATTAAAATTTGTGAAACCACTTATAAATGAAGTATTGTACATATAATTGCCAGACCCTGACATTAAATGGATATTTCCCCCTAAATTTTCTATTTACTATCAATACTATATTGATTTTTACTATCAAGTGGTTTCAAACCTTGTTTTCTGAGAAACCTTGAGTTTCTTTCTTCTGTTAAAAACAAACAAAAAAGTACTTTAAAGAACGCTGAAAACACGCAACTATTGACTTCCATAGTAGGAAAAACAAATACTACGTACACTACCTGACAAAAGTCTTGTCATCGATCCCAGTTGTGAAAGCAACAAATAATAAATTGACTTCTACAGTAGTTGATCATTTGGAAAAGTGGCAGAAGGTAGATTTCTTTCTCATGAATCATCTGTTGAACTGCATCCCATTATCAAATACTGCAGAAGACCTATTGGAACCCACATGGACCCAAGATTCTCACACAAAACAGTCAAGTTTAGTGAAGGAAAAATCATGGTAGGGGTTACAGTACATTCAGTATGGGGGCATGCGAGAGATCTGCAGAGTGGATGGCAACATCAACAGCCTGTGGTATCAAGACATTTGTGCAGCGCATTAAATTAAAAAACCACAGGAGAGATCAAACTCTTCAGCAGGATAGCGCTCTTTCTTGGCCTGCCCAGTCACCAGATATAAACATTATTGAGCATGTCTGGGGTAAGATAATAGAGGAGGCATTGAAAATGAATACAAATAATCTTGATGAACTCTGGGAGTCCTGCAAGAAGGCTTTCTTTGCCATTCCAGACTTGGAGTTATTTTACTTTTATTGAGTTATTTGAATAATTGCCGAGATGTATGGATGCAGTTGTCCAAGCTCATGGGAGTAATACAAAAAATTAGATCTTTTCCACTGCACCATGACTTTATATTCTATACTGTACATTATTTATGTTATGTCTTTCTCTCCTAATTAAACAATTAAAAATCAAGGCATGATCATATTTTATTTTGGTAAAATAAGCGTAATCTAGAGGCCCTTCATGTAAGTAACTTCTGATACCAACTGATCAACTAAAAGTCAAGTTACTATTTGTTGTTCCTAAAACTTGGATAGGTGGCAAGACTTTTGTCAGGTAGTATAGTCTATGGTAATAGCTTTCCAGCTTTTTTCAAAATACCTTTTTTGTGTGTGTGTGACTAAAGTGTAAAGGGTGACTAATTGATGGCTGGATTGTCATTTTTGGGTGAACTATCTCTTTAAGACGATCTTTGGTAATTGGAGCATAAGTAAAAAATGTAGACACAATCATGTTGATATGTGGTGTGTTAATCCGTCTCACTTGTCTGCTTTCAACCAAATTTGTACACTTTATCCTGCTTTCGCTATTTCTGTAAGTACTGAATGTCCAAACTGTTTGCAGTACTCAGCCTTTCAACATCAAAAACAGTGATGAAACTACAATGTTTTTAATCAAATGAATCAACACATGAGTGCTTTACTACTGTCTCCCTTCATCCAACAGCTATTTTTGACAGCTTTTAAAAAGTATAACAGCCTTCTTTGTTTGCACTGAACAGTACGCACAAGTGGCAATTTTACTTAGAAGATCAAGCCTTTTCACACCCGTGCAAACAAAGCCAGAGGAAGTGGTTTGCACTGCGGTTCAGCCTTCTCCTTTGCAAAACTGAAAGAACACTAATCAGCCTCATACACACTTGATCTATGCGATGGAGAACCATTTCTGTGGTTTTCAAAGTATGCATGTCAAGCAGGAATGAGTCAGACTGAGACTAACCGTGCAGACCAACCTTAACCAGCAGTTTGTTTCACCTGAAACTTGCAAGTTAGGCGTTATAAAGAATCTAAATCTGAGCATGTAGGTTGCTTTACCGCAGGAATTCACACCTCATCTTGCCCTTTTGCTTGCTAAACAAGCGAACGACTGAATATCTATATGACTCTTCTCTGGTCTTTCAGGAAAAAAGAATCAGTCACACTTCCATTACAGAGTAATTGCAGATTTTATAAATGTTAGGCGAATTCCTAGAATACGATTCAGTTCTGTGAACCTGGACGCCAACGAAAGACATCATGAAGGCCCCTTCTCAGGATTTGAATAAGTGTAGCACAGTGCATTCAACTTTATGGAGTGAAGCATCACCAACGCAATGTGCATCAGTAAAAAGTTCAAATCTATTTCAAAGAATTCACACATTTAAACAATCTTAATTTTGACCTCTCACTGGGCTTTTTTAAAGAACAGCCAGTGATTCTCATGTGTCATAAGTGCCTCCATTAGTCATTTTCACATTTTACACATTTTGCCTCAGCAACAAGAAACGTAAAAAAATACTGACTGCAAATATAAGGTCACACAGAATACGGTTTCAGTTGTCAACAAGAGCTGACTACATTAGTTAATATTAACTAGCAATAAACTGTCACACTAAAGTACAATTCTCATTGCTAACAAAACATTAACTATGTCTTTTGCCTTCAAAAAAATCCTAATTTGCTTCTTATTAATAGTTATTAAGGGAGTGGTAGTTAGGTTTAGATATTGGGTAGATATTAGATATTAGGGATGTAGAATAAGATCGTCCAGCCAATATCTGGTCACACTTTATTTTAAGGTAAAATTCTTGCTATTAATAAACCATTAACTATAACTTTTGCCTCAATAAACTCCTAATATGATGCATATTAATAGTTATTCAGAACATTTAGTTATTAGTATTAGAGTTGTAGGTTGCGCAGAATATGTACTTTATAAGCACTAATAAACATCCAATATAGGTATTTATAACAAGCAGATAATAAGCCACTAGTTAATAATGAGAATTGGTCCTTTAAAGTGTTCTAAAAAAACATTCATAATCATTCATAAACTTTATTAAAATGTAAAAGTTCATGTCAAAATCAACGGTAAGTTTAGCAATGCACATAATGTGCTGTAAAGTAGTATGACCAATCAAAATTACAACTGTATTTCTTATTTATTAATTAACATTATCAAAGGTTAATATATGTTGTAAAATATAGTGCTCAAATGTATTTTTTTCCCACTTTTGTCCAAAAACCTTGCAATCGAGCTACAACAGAGAAAATGAAAAAACAAAAACATAAACATGTTGTAAAAGTGGGAGATTTTCAATTATAGCAGAGGGCAAAAGTTCCTACCAAGTGTACTATGCTAATTTAAGTGACTTGAGTTGTTTAATCAGTGTTTACCAGTTGTTACTGGAAAATACCAAACTGGACAATCAGAATCAATCATTTAAGATATCTGCGCAATTATTACAACCCAGGCTCATGGATACGTACACCAATATACATTTCTGGAGAAAGCAAAATATGCCCCAGGAGCTACGTTTTATTAGAAGCTGCTGTGTATGTGTTTTCAGATCTCAACCGATCTGAAAGATCTCAACCGATCTGGTTTTCAGAACCGATAGTGTTTTCAAAAAGAATCCAGAAGAAAAGCCCTCGTGGCAGCCTGATTTTTACCATGTTTTCCGATCTTACCATGTTCTCACCTTGTTATTTACTGGTTTATTTATTTATTTTTGGCTTTTGTTGTTGTTTTACCTGCTTTCTGGAACTGTTCTTTGCCAGACACAAACCACTTCGTCGCAGTTGACTCCGCTATGCGTCGCAAATCCTTCAACGTACATGGCGAGCCACTGGGCAAACTGGTAATAATGGAAAAGCCATCTATACGGAGGTAAGTAATCAGCTGGTAGTGTGTAGAGTTCATTTTAAAGACAAAATGCAGCCATACAGTATGTACCTTTGGCTACATACTTCACTCTCTCCCAAAATGTATACGTGGCTACGTATTCACAATGTGTTGAAATAAAGATTTGCATTTAAATACGCATACTACGTCATCATCTTTTTACTTGCTATCATCCAGTGCTTGTTTGTCAAGTTTGCTGCTTCTTTCCAGCAATATATTTAGTGTTTTTTTATTTTTATTCATAGCTCAAATACGTGTTTTGTTGTGATCCCACTTTCTTCCTAGAAACCTTGTGAAATTGTCATTCTCTGAGGCTATCGATGATGCTTTTCAGGCAGAGGTCAAAGCAGCATTTTGAGCGGTACATTGAGGTCCTGTGAAAAGGCCTTAACTCTGATGCTTGTTATTTTTTTCTTTTAAAGTGGTAAACAGAACAGATCTCCTGCACCAAATTCATCCACTCACTTGGGGTCGATCCGGACCAACCTTAGATGTCGAAACCACTATATTGGACAGGTTTCCTTTCTTAAGCTGAAAATAAAGAGCTACAAGAAAAAAAGAAAGAAAGAAAAAAAAAAACAGTACCCAAAACAAAAAAACAAACACACGTAGCAAAAAGTCCACTGCCTGGTGGGAGATTTTCAACTAGCGGTGGGCCAGTTGCACACTGTGCCATCCTGATAAATGGATTCCATCAGCTGCGGAGCGAAAGCCACAATTACAGGTTGTTGTAGCTGTTGTAGGAGAATAGGTGCCGTGGCTGAGGAGCGCTGAAGCACGGTTGAGAAGAGCTAACGGGAGCTTCTTAAATAATTGCACCTTCCATTTCTCCTCCACCGTGGGCACGCATCAACTTGAAATTTTGTAATTATAGTAATTGTGAGCTCAACGAAGCAGCCCTCTAATACTCTCCTCACAGGAGTAAATACATGGTACGCCATTCCAAGTGGAGCCAGCCAAACACATCCTCGGCCAAAGCCTCAATTTGAGAGCTCTATAGCTAATGGCGGAGCTAACAAGCGCTAATGCCACATTGTCTGAAAGAGAAGAATTGTCACCCCTGCTAGAGTGGGTGCCTACTGCGATATTGAGTGTACTAGCGCACATGCCTGGTGTTCAAAATGAGTGCTGCCATTTTGAGGTTGAAAAACTGTCAGCACGCAGGGATCAAGAAGGACGATTGCGATGAAATGTAGGGGGATTTTTTTGCCATGGAAAAATATCAGGCACCTATGAGGGACAAAAAATGGAAGACTTATTCTGTGTCTCTCTGTCACACACACACATATACACACAGGCAGTTCCACAGCAGAGAGAATGAAAGATGGATCAGTTACAGTCGGTGAATGTTAATTACGGTGTTTTACGGTGGCAATGCGATAACGCGTTATTGCTTTCTTTCACAAGAGCCGTGCAAATTTATGAGACTTGAGATCTGAAACAATGAAGCGTGGCACGGCGTGTCAGTTCCCTCCACTCACCTCCCTTTGTCAGAAATGATGGGGCAAATTAATTTCCTTTCCATATTTCCTCCCGACTGTGTCAGAGACGAGGCCTTGACCAATGAGCCTGCACCTTCCTCCCTCCATCTTATACTCAGGTTACGCCGTGAATCTTAGGTTTAAAATGGAGGTGCAGAGACCTTTATCGGCATGTGACATCATGGTAACCAAGAAAAGAAATGACATGATTGCATATCTAGGCATTTCAGCGCATCATCTTTTTCATCTATTTGGAGAAGTGAGTAGAAGAATGAAAGAGTCGTAACTAAATTTAACATAATATTGTTGTGTAATATAGCATATAGTTATTTTACTTAAACGATGAAATGTCAAGTCTCTATTCTTCCTAAAAAAAGATTGTTTGGTAGGTTGGACAGACAGACAGACAGACAGACAGACAGACAGATCGATAGATAGATAGATATACACATAACAGTTCTGTCTGATTCTCGAATGATTGGTCGAATAACAGCTCTAGTACAGCCTCTTCACCGTTCACCTTTGTGTCTTACTCTGCCCACATACAGCGACAAGCAGAGGACACTCTACAGTTTTACAAATATTGTTGCTGGACAACATAATGTAATTTGAGGCTGCATTCACACCACAGAAACTGGTAGTATTTGCTTTGCTCTTTGCTTTTTTGGCATTAATTATTGTGAAATCCCAATTGCAAAAGATAAATACCGGGAAATCTTTGTAGACTGATGGCATTTCATGCCAATGTGAACCAAAATTAACTGTTTTGTCATCACTGTAGACATTAAGCTAGAGCAGTGTCTCTCAGCTGGTGGGTCGTGGCAACATTCTTAGTGGGTCGCGGAGTGTGTAAAACATTGTTTTTTAACTTATTTTGCTCATACCGGACTTTTATTTTGAAATGCTCATACCAGACTTTTATTTTGAAATGCGTATATCGTACTTTTATTTTGAAATGCGCAATTGTACTTTGTAATATTTGTATAATTTGATACATTTTGTCATATGAAATAAGTAAGAAATTGTTTATTTGTAAGTCTTGGTGATTTTCTTACGATCTATCTGTCACTACTTGTGTATGTTAACAAATAAATACAAATTAATTCATTATAATTCCTAAAATTAAAATATAGTTCCTAAAAATTTGGGTCGCGACTTGATGACCATATAAAATATGTGGGTCCCATGGCCAAACCAGTTGAGAACCACTGCGCTAGAGAATCATTCGAATACTAGCTTTAAGTGACGTTTGAGAACTGGCGATATATATCATCACCAGTGCCGGTATACAGCCACACTGCACTGCAGCTCGTGAGATGTTACTCATATATATACAGTGGAGGAAATAAGCATTCAACATTACTCAACGGTATTTAACGACTTGAAATTGTCACCAGATGTTAGTAACAACCAAAGAAATCCACATATGAAAAGAAAACAAAACTAATTAGTTCACATATTAAGTTATGTGTAATAAAATGAAATGACATATTGTAGGATAAAAGAACTGAACACATGAAGAAAGGGAGATGTAGAAAGGCAATGAAAGCCTGGACAGTAGCTGAAATCTCGTAGTAGTTATTCTGCAAACTTCTGTTCTTCGTCATTGTAAATAAATATACGCTGCTACAGTCTAAGATCTACATTATCAGGATGATGATGATGAAACCAGGGTGGACATTTCAGCAAGACAATAATCTAAAACAGCCAATGAAACTCTTAAATGCTTTCAGAGAAAGAAGAAAGAAAAACAAGCTGTAGAATGGCCCAGGCAATCACCTGACTTTAATCCAATACAAAATACAAAATAAAGATCAGTTGACAAGACCCACAGAACCATCAAGATTTTTACACTGTGAAGTCTGTGAGAGAGAAAAAATAATCACACCTGAGCTATGAATGGTACAGTAATAATAATATAGATATTATTTTGAGTGTGTATACATTTTTGGGGGGTTATTTTATTATATATATTGATATTTATTCTTCAGTGGTTCTTCAGAAGTTCTTTGCGATATTTGAGGTGCTATTTAGCACTTTTACTGTGTAAAGAACCTTTAAAGCACCATAAAGGTTCTTCAGTGGTTCTTCAGTGGTTCTTTAAGGTGGTCAGGGTGCTATATAGCACTTTTACTGTGTAAAGAACCTTTAAAGCACCATTAAGGTTTTTCAGTGGTTCTTTGGGGTGTTTAAAGTGCTATATAGCACCACTACTACTGGTAAGCACTTGTTCTTATAGCTAATTCTCATAACTCTTATGCCGGTTTTATTTGGGGAAAGGGTAAAGTAACATTATGAGCACCTTAAAATGTAAGTGCTATATAGCACCATTTGACAAAAGTACTATATAGCACCTATTTTTTAAGGTGCTGTATAGCACCAAAAAAGGTTCCCCCCTCGTTACGACCAAAGAACCAGTTTTGGTGCTATTTAGCACCTTTTTTTTTAGAGTGTAGTGAAAACAAAACAAATTATTTGTTCAAAGTATTATGTATAAAAATGTGTCAAAAATGTGTCAAAAATATATATCTGTTAAACAAATAGATTTGACCTATTCATACACAAGACATAAGACAGTCTTTATTAATAATGTACAAATTAAATATTCCAACCAACAGAGATTTCTTAGAATGAAAGCACATCTGAACAGATCACTCAACTTTCACAGTAAAAGCAGCCAGGGCTGAGCTGGGCCCTAGATCTAGGTTGAGGGAAGAAAGAAAAAAAGCACTAAGCTAAGTGCTAATACCAGAGATGCTTAAGACAATCCATGCCGCAAGATCTTGCCAAATCCCAAACCCGAACTTCAAAGTCTAAGTCCTGACCCTGACAAATGCAGAAGATCTACAATCACAGTCTGAAGGTCTTAACTCTATGTTTAGACAACTATCTCCCAGGCCGCACCCTTAATCTTTCTCTACAGAAACATACAACAGCTATTATGAGATGAACTGGGTGCCATGGAATGTTACAACAGACAGGCTGCCTAGAAAAACTTGAGCTCAGTCCATTGCCTTTATTAATATATCTGACTGTTTGAACTGCTTGAAAAGCTCAACGAACCATATGTTGGAAGCCTAGAGCCGAGATGGACTGTAATCCAACAAAACCAGACTACACGATCGAATCCAGGGCCCACTTCTTACTGCATTTAAGTTAAGAAAATAAATAGTTAATCATTATCGCAATCCTCTACCACCATCAACAGAATGACGGCTGTACTTCATGAACTTCACAGAGGGAACGCAGAAGAACCGAAGCCTGGAGCCAAAAGGCTAAACCCATAAATCTGTCTTCCAGGAACGATCTGCCAAAAACGCTCATCCAAAACAGATAAGGCTCACTAGGGAGGGTAAGAAGACAGATCGTATCAGACTGTGGGAGCAGGAACTGTTCAAACTCGGCTCATATATGTCAATAAAAACAGGTGTCGGCCAGATTAGCTAAAATGCTAAGCACTTGGCTAATCCTAAAAGAGATCAAGGAGAGATCAGTCATCACTAGCATGCTAATGCTACCAATGTTGACATAACCGAGCATCTACTCTGTGGTTTTTGTTTGCGTAAGTCAAAACTGGGGCAGACTAATTTACTGTGACACGTTATTAAAAAAAAAAGACCATAAATAAAGTTTATGTACCATAAATTAGCATGACAATGACATGTACGCACTATAAAGTGTGTTATACTTACAGAAATAGTTCACCTAACATTCTGTCAACATAGAATTAGAATATGAACTCCACTTAGATTGAACTAAGGCTACCAATGTTGACTTAAGCAAGTGTCTATTTGTTATTTGCATGAGTCAAAACTGTGGCAGAATGTATTATGACACATAATAAAAAAAATATATGAGATCAACTAATTTGCATCCAGGGCAAACATAACATAAATTAACATAACAATAAAGTATTTACATGCCATATTTACATAAACATCTGACTCAAAAGTTTCCAAGACTGATATGAACGGAACAACAGATAGACTGGTAGATCAATAAACATGAACAACAATAAGCATTAGATATAATGATCACAACTTGAATTCTATGAATATTGACTTATTTATGCATTGACTCTATTGAGTCCAAACTGGGGCAGACTGAAACATTAGGACACATTCTAAAAAATATATGATCTACTTATTTGCATTCAAGCCAACTTGTGGCATAAATTAACATAACAATAAAGTACATGCATACACATAAATAGCTCACCCAGTTCACCCAAATCTGATAGCTCTGTCATCATTTGTTTGCCCTTGTGTTGTTTCAAATTTGTTGCATGGACCACTATAATGATCCATATATGTCATTTCTGATGCATGCATTTTTCCAAATCTATTCACTATAATTCAATTCATAGTTTGTCAAATTTTCCTTCGTATTCCACTGAGAAAATAAAGTTACATGGTACTGGAATGACATGAACAGGTCAAATTGCAATTTTTTGGAGCAAACTAATTCTTTTAGTTAGGCTTGGCGAGTGCTGACAAGCCTCATGTAAGCCACATAAATATTACGCCATGCTATTGAAAGATGTACATTAGGAAGATAAAACTGATTCTATGTTTGGTGCCAGTGAGTTTGTTAACAATACACAGGCTCAGACTTAAAGCCAGACCAGACATCATCAGTGCTGAAAGAGCTTATTAAAATATTTGATATTCTATCCATTTATCTTTGTGGGAAATTTGCTGGCCTTTCTTCTGATTAATCTCCTTAAAATTGGGAGGGAATTACTAGTTAGTTGTTAGTTGGTTAGTTAGTTAGTTAGTTAGGCCTGAGATAATACAGTAAGTATTGTAAATTTGTTCACAATATAAATTTCTGCAGGCCTCAAAAAGTTTAAAACCTTTTTTCAGATCATTATGAATGAAATTACTAACTTGTACAGGGATAAACTAAGGATTTTTACTTACCCCATAAAAATATTCTAATTACTTATTTCTTAGCCACATACTTTAAATAATGTGTCAAAACAAGCAAACCCTATTTGCATATTTACACATTTACTTTTTTCAATATACCTTTTCTTTATCTTTTATGTTTTGACAAGCTTTAAAAACTATAATAAACTAAATGTACAACAGTCTGCCCAGGTCAGTGTCCTCACCACATAATTTATAAATGTGTAAAATATACACCACATATTATAAATGTATATAACTGTCTATGTAGAGACATTTTAAACAAACATTTTTGTTTTTTTTGTTTGTTTTTTTAACCATACTGGCGAATACAGTCATGAATAGATTTTTGTTAAAAAAGTTTCATTTAAAATTATTCAATTCAAAACCTACAAGTCAATATTTATTTAATTTAAGACTTTTCAAGACCTAAAATGTACTTTTTAAAATTTAAGACATTTTAAGACTTTTTTAAACCCTGTGGACACCTTGGTTATTTAGTATGATGAAATAGCTAATAAAATCATGGGGTTTTACTAAAAGTTGTTAACTAAATAATAATCATTAACAGTTGTATTTATTTCTTTTTTCCAATTACATTTGGACTTACATACCAGACATGATCTGGAAAAATAATTTTAGATAGAGATCACATGCACCTGGCAACATTATACACAACATAAAATGGTAAATAAGTACACGTTTAAATTAAATCAATAAATCAATCAAACCAGTCAGTCAGTCAAAACAATTACTGGTTGTCAGCCAATCAACTAGTCAGTCAATTAAACCGGTAAATTAACCAAATAAGCCGGTAAACAATGAGCCATTCAACCAGTCAATCAGTCAGTCAGCCAACCAACCAACTAGTAAGTCAATCAACCAACCAGTCAACCAACCAACCAACCAACTAACCATCCAACCAGTCAGTCAATGAATCAATCTATCAATTAGTCAACCAACCAGTCAGTCAGTCAGTCAGTCAGTCAACCAATTAATCAATCAATTAGTCAACCAACCAGTCAGTCAGTCAATCAACCAACCAGTCAGTCAGTCAACCAGCCAACCAGCCAGTCATCAGACCAAGCAACCAACCAACCACCCAACCAACCAACCAGTCAGTCAACCAATCAATCAATTAGTCAACCAACCAGTCAGTCAGTCAGTCAGTCAACCAACCAACCAACCAACCAACCAACCAACCAACCAAATCAATTCAGATTTGTCTTCACTATTTACAAAAAACAATTATGAATATTCACATTCATAACCACAAAAGACCTAAAATATTCCTTGGCTAGAAACAGTTATCTTAAACACCAACATCTACGGACTGAAGATATAGGGCTCAGTACCAGATTGCTTTTATCCAGGGCAATTCTTGCAAATGAAATGATTGCATTTTATTATTCTCTGCATGAGTGAAACATGACTCAGTCAAAATGAATATTTCACACTAAATGAATCCACACCTCCTTTATTATAGCACTAAGCATGAACCCTCCATAATCTATTCAGAGTACAAGCATTCCTGTGCAAGTAACAGCTACTTACAATCTACATCCACATTAAAGTAATTAGAGGACTTTGCCATCTTAAGCATTCTCTAGCACATTCAAAGCTATGTTTCCATACAAAGATGCACATTTAATTTATGTGCAAAACTGGAACATAAAATAGAACATTTGCAAATAAAGCAGCATTTCCATTCAATAAGTCAATGAGAACAAAATCCTTACTTTCTGAAAATCTGGTGCCAAATATCAAAAAGATCAATTAAATTTGCTGCAGTATGAGAAAGCACGGTGAGCCTTTTTTCTCATATAATAAATTACTTGCACCTCTCAAGACGAAGATATAGCACGATGAAGATGCAGTGGCTTTTGGAGGAATTTTAGAATGACCAAAAAAAAAAAAAACAATGTTGTCGGTCCACCGGTTTGCCCATTAATGTCGTTTCCATCGTAGTTGATGCACAATTATTCTATTCGGTTAGAAAGTTTATCCTACTCAATTGTACGCAGGTTTTTATGCACATTTTAAAAATGTATGTGCATTTTGCTGTTTCCATTAAACTTTTTTAAATGCGACATTATAAAATGTGCACAAATAGTGGGTGGATGGAAAATAGCAATCACATACTGTACAATGAACTGTAGGAATCAAAACCTTGACCTTGTCCCAAGCGTTTGCATTTCTTCATGTTAAAAATTATATTGTCATACCAATGAACATCCAAAAAAGGTTTTCAGTTTTTACATTATGTACTGTAAACCAGGGGTGCCCAAGCTCGATCCTAAATGGCCAGTGTCCTGCAGAGTTTAACTCATACCCCAATAATGTTCTTAAAGCTATTACTACATGTAGGTATACTGTACTACAGTAGAAACTTCCTGACACGCGTGTTGAAGCAAGTTCTCTGCAAGACTCCAGCCATTTTGGTGCTCTGCCCAAAAATAGGTACACTTTAGTACCACAGTTCATACACAACAAGCAACTTTGTGTTTAAAAGAAATCTAACAGATGTTCAAACATAGAAGTTTTGGTCAAAACAAGGTTAAATTTGGGCGGTCATTAAAAATAGATAGTAGTTTAAAAACAGTGATTAGATATGCACAGATTGGATAGACTTCTCATTTGAAATCACTTTCCTGCCTGTTGATAACTAGTCTATTTTTGGACTATTGTTAGAGCTCAACAGAGCTTTCTGTCCTAAACTCCGAGGACAATTTTGAAAAACATTTTTGATTCACTTCGAATGTTGACTACTTTTTATTATGGAAGGATATTCTGGACAATTTTCAAAAGCAATTGCAAATTGGATTTTCAAAATGTGGACCCATAAGCCGTGACATAATCCAAATTCAATTTCAAATGCTGCATTATCGCTTGCATTCCTGCTTCTGCATTTCGCATACGCAGTGACTGCCACATTTCAAATTAAAAAGAAGGCCACAATTTATTTTGATGTAGACTGTTAGGTTGGGGTTAGGGGTAGGGTTAGTGTAAGTTGACATGCACTTGCAAAGTGTCTTATAGTCAGTTAAATGTCTGTTGAATGTCAGTATCAACAGATATTAAGTAGACAGTCTACTAATACTCAAATGGACCATCGAAATAAAGTGTTACCATAAAGAAAAGTCCATCAGTAAATGCATTCCCCATGTCTTACAAGCTATGCGCCTGACACATCTAAATAACAATATTAATAGCTACATTACTTTTTCTCAGCAGCATGTACTGTATGTAGCCTGCTAAAACAATATGGAATTTGAGGATTAAAAAAAAAAATCTAAATATTGAGAAAATAGTCTTTAACATAGTCCAAATTAAGTTCTAACGCCCTATTCACACGGAGCATCAGCGTCAACGATTCCCACTCACTTTGATGTCAAGTGTTGCCAAACTGAATAAGGGGTAAGTCGGCGCTGCTATGACGATCGCATCAGCACCAATTTCAGACACGCCCTCTATCAAGCATTGATGCTAAAGCATTGACGGCATAAGCAAAGTAAATTTGGGCACCCCTGATGTAAACATAGTCTAAAAGGCTGTCAAGATGCCACCAGATAACCATTACATTCATTAATTTTATTTTCGGCTTAGTCCCTTTATTAATGTGGGGTCGCCACAGCAGAATGAACTGCCAACTTATGCAGCATATGTTTTACGCAGTGGATGCCCTTCCAGCTGCAACCTATCACAGGGAATCACCCATACATTCTCATTGCCACACATACACTACAGATAATTTAGCTTGCCCAATTCACCTGTATCGCAAGTCTTTGGGCTTTTGGGGGAAACCCAAGCACCCGGAGGAAACTTACGCGAACATGGGGAGAACATGCAACTCCACACAGAAGTGTCAACTGACTCAGCTGAGGCTCAAACCAGCGAGCTACCCACTACCCACTGCCCCACTGCGTCGAACCATTACATTCATTTTCCTACGGCTTGGTGTCCATTTCAGAGGTCGTCACAGTAGCATGAATCACCAACTATTCCAGCATATGTTTTATACAGCAGATGCCCTTCCAACTACAACCCAGTATTGGGAAACACCCATACACACTCATTCACTCACACACTCATACACTACAGACAATTTGGTTTATTCAATTCACCTGTAGCGCATGTCTTTAGACTGTGGGGTAAACTGGAGCACCCGGAGGAAACCCACACAGACATGGGAAGAACATGTACAGTAAATCCCACACAGAAATGCTAACTGGCCCAAGCGGTACTGAGCCACCATGTGCCCTTATGATCATTACAGTTCAAATAAATGTTTTCAAGTCACCACTGTCACTTGTCAGAATATAAATACAGTGCTTTTAGGGAATATATGAATTAAAGAAAAGTGTTCAGGGAGGAGGGGCCTGAAAAAAAAAAAAACACAATTATAAAGCTTCATTTCTGTAGAGAACCATAAAGTTCTCTCCCTGTAGAGCGTCTGAGCGCAAATCAATTTCTTTCAGTCGATTACAAGCATCGGGGTTCTAACCTTCATTTGTGAGTCTAATATTCCGACAGTTATGTAGAACACATACCAATTAAGCAATTCTGCTCAAATAAGAGGGCTGTGAACTGACGTGATTATGGAGGCCAAGCCCCAGGGGACTCTGGGTTATCGGCTCAGGAGCAGAAAGTGAGCAAGAAACACAGAAAGAGAGAGAGAGAGGGAAAGGGAGAGAGAGAGAGAGAGAGCAAGGGAGCATGAACAGGGAATAAGAAAAGAGGGAGGAGGAGAGGAAAAGTCATTTATTAAGTCTAATACTGTGTGAAACGCTCCCGTGGTAATGAGAAGGGCAGATTGTGGTAACGTTGGGAGCTGAGCAGAAAAGGTCAATCTATATCTGTTTCTGCCCACAGGAGCCATGTTGATGAGCAACTCATGAGACGTGCAAGCATGTGCGTTTATGCTCACCCATAACATCCAAAAGTCCCGCTGAGAGGAAGATTCGGTTCGCTTCTACATGCTTGTGTAGCCACTTAATATTGTATATTAATGTGTAAAGGAGCTTGTATAGCAGCTGTTTTCAGCTGCTTCTGTTGTACAAAAGCAGTTCATTATGCTGCTTGAATATTTGTTTTAATGTTTGTTATCTTATAAATTTATTATAAACAAATGCATTAGGCAGTAACA
>CAIGQQ010006766.1:4089034-4104576 GCA_903798035.1 Danio albolineatus
ACAAGTGTGTCTTGTCTATCATTAAACATGGTGGTGGGAGTGTCATCATGTGGGACTGCATGAGTGCTGCTGGCATTGGGAAGCTACAATTCAATGAGGAAAACATGAATTCTGACAAGTACTGTGACATACTAAAGCAGAGCATGATCCCTTTCTTCCGGAAACTGGGCCATAAAGCAGTGTTTCAGGATGATAATGACCCCAAATACACCTCACTGGCTTGCTAAAGGGACTCAGGGTAAAGGTGATGGACTGGCCAACCATGTCTCCAGACCTAAACCCCTTAAAACACCTCTGGGGCATCCTGAAAAGGAAGGTGGAGGAGCACAAGGTGTCAAATGTCCACCACCTTGGTGATGTTGTGATGGAGGAGTGGAAGAGGATTCCAGCGGCAACCTGTGAAGCTCTGGTCAACTCCATGTCCAACAGAATTAAAGCTGTGCTGGAAAATGATGGTGGCCACACAAAATATTAACTTTTCAATTTTTTTCTAAGGGGTGTACTCACTTTTGTTGCCAGGGGTTCAGCTATTATTGGCTGTATTTTTAGTTTTTTTGAAGGGACACTAAATTTACACTGCTAAACTAACTTTACACTGACTTCTTTTCATTGTGTCAAAGAGTCACTTCTGCAGTGTTGTCCTATGAAAAGATATAAATAAATATTTGCAGAAATGTGAGGGGTGTACTCACTTTTGTGACATACTGTATATATATAGCATTACATATATTATAGTATGGTATTAGTAATGTATTCACATTTTACACTAGCGGTACAAAACCTTTATTTTAGTAATTACTATTAAATTTGATAAATTCTAAACAAGTAACTATTTTTTTCATGAACTGTCTGTTTTTATTTTATTTTTTGTCTTCAACTATAGTAGGAGTTCTTGATTACTTTAATTACGGTAGAATACCACAAATTTCCAATATGCGACAAGTTACTATAAAAGTTTTTAAATGACCCAAAATGCAAGGAATATTACAGTGAACTGTGAAGAATATATTGTACAGTTATTTACCAGAAAAAAATACCACATATTACTGGGCTTTTTTTCTGGTAAATAACTGTACAATTGCGGCAAAGTCTAATGGTGTGTTCACACCAGACCAGATGAAGCATCAAGAACGAATGATTTACATGTTAAGTCAATGCAAAGAGGTGAACTGACATCCTAAATCACTATTCAAACGAAGCAGCGCGAATGATGCGATTTACACATATTGAGCATTTTGTGCATTTCAGTTGGTGTCCCGAGGGGAAATTCTCCTGAAGACATGGGACAACAGCTCATCAAACTGGGCTCAGCTCAGTCAGAAGCAGCAGTGAAAGCTTCCATCATCCAGGTGTAGTTTCTGGGGGAGTTGATGAACTCACAGAGCTGGGTACACCACTGAAAGGATCTAGTGGACTCAGACATGGCGGCGAATGAATCTACACTGGTTTTCAGCATTCCTAAAGCACATAAAGCACAGCTACTCTCTCTATAAATCCATGTTAGCCATTTAGCAATGAAACTGAAGTCATCAGACAGACACATGCATCTCCCATGACGCAAATCTGCATTTATTGTGAAGTGAATTTCACTGGTGAATGAAGCGAATTTGACATGCAAATGAAGTGAGTAAACTCAAAATGTTCATGCTTCTATTTATGTGCAAATAGTGCGATTTACAGTATTTGCGCAAGCTCTGTCTGGTGTGAACACCCATAACAGTGTACAATTAATACATTTGACGGAATTCTGCTGTGAAATGTACTGAAATCTACTGAAAAGCAAGACATGAACACTGTGAACCATCTTCTTTGTGTAGCTTTCTTAATGTAGTGAGTCCAACTTACTGCTGGCTAGTTTGACTTTTGTTCCCTTTTTTTCATCTGAATCCATGTGTCTGCCATGTGAAGCCAGACTTGTAAAGCTCAAAATGTCCTTCCATCAAACGCTGGTCCATTTTAAAATGCTGCTCATAAAATTTGGGATAATGATCACACTGTAAAGTTTTACCAGTATGTAGAACATTCCGTTTTCACAATGCCTACATCAGAGGAGCCGGTTTCTGGCACATTCCAGCACAGTTCAGCTCCAGCTCGGCTCATACTCTCCTAAACCAGCAAATCAAGAGGTATATTGGATTCAGGAGCTCCACATTAACAGCTTCAAAGCTTTAAAGGGTGTAGATGCTGTGAACAAAATGTCTCCATTAGATTGTTAAGTTGGCTTTAAAGCAATCTCTATTTATTTGAGGAATGAATTTTGGGAACTGCTATAATGTTCTTCAGCATAGGCTTCATAAATAATGTTTGGATGGGGCTAGAGGGCTGTATTAAAGATCAAATAAAAATGAAATAAAACAAAGGTTATTGGATTATGTTTTGCAGGAAGATATTATTGTAGTTGCTGTTTCTTTGTAATTAGGAAATTTACAAGCAATTTCAGAGTGGAAATTGTTTTTACCCTCATTTTTATCAATGTGGCTTGGGGGTGAGCAATATCACCATCTACAGTAATGTTGTAATTGTTGTTTTATGACGTATGAGTTTCCATTATACAACCATAAACATCAAACTGTAGAATGCTGCATGCTTTATTGTATCGTGGGAGTGGTGTATGTCTTAACCCAAAAGTTCTTATTTTTTTGGGAAAAATACTATATATATTTTTACACACAAAAATAAAAAGAGGTAAAAAGAGGTGCTTTTAGTTAAAACCCCTGACCGAGACCTTGATGGGGCCACGTGCTGTAAAAACAGATGTACATTATATTTCATAGCTTCCAATATCCTCCTCCATGCACACATCTCTGAAAACAAGTGCGCAAGGTGGAGAACGCGAGACGATGGCGGGATATTAAAAGCAAATAGCAGAAGTCAAGGGAGAGTGAAAAACAAAGCAGAGCACTAATTAGCCAATTAACGAGCAATTAAGCTCCTGGAGCCTAATGGCCTGTTGTCTGGCTCGTTAATGGAAGCCGTTAGACTGACAAGCCAGTTGCGGTAAAGTGCTGTACAGCGGGTGACGCCGAAACAGACAAAGGCTACATGCGGAATACTAACATACAGTAATGCTTACTAAATACTTGTCTGGATACAACATTTACATCTACTAATGGCTGATGAAGATGATAATTATTATTATTATTATTATTATTATTATTATTATTAATATTGTTATTATTATTATTATTATTATTAAAGAGACTTAATTAAAGATACAGCAGTGTTATGAAGTATAATTGCAATTTTTTAAAAAAGCAAAAAATAAGCATGAACCATTGTATTATGATCCTTCAGAAATCATACTAATACACAGCATTACATATTAAAATCAATGTCAAAAAAACTGTTGTGCTGCTGAATAGTTTAAGCTTAAAAGCTTAATAAAAAAATTATAAACTATTGTTTTTAACAATTTATAAGTTATTATTTGTTTGTATTATTGTTAATATTATTATATTAGTCATCTGTTTGCATGTTTGGTTCCATCCCATTTAAGGTGTCCATTCAGAATAAATGTTTTACTTTCAATCAATGAACGAATTAATGAATTCATGAATCTATGAATCAATGAATCAATCAACCAATCAACTAATCAATTAACCAATTAATCGAACGTGAAAATTGAGACGTCCCATTGCAGGGTCCAAATCAAATTAAAGTTTTTATATGTATACAAACAACTGTTTTTTTTGCAAAATAAAATAATAAACATCACATAGTAGCCACTCAATGCATGTAGATATGGTCAAGATGATCTGTTGCAGTGCAACCTGAGCATCAGAATGGTGATTTAAGTCACTTTGAATGTGGTATGGTTGTTGGTGCAAGACGGGCTGGTCTGAGTATTTCAGAAACTGCTGTTCTACTGGGATTTTCACACACAAGCATCTCTAGGGTTTACTAGGAAAAAGAGAAAATAGCCAGTGAGCAGCAGTTCAGTGGACACAAAAGCCTTGTTGATGCCTGAGGTAGCCAAGAACAGGAAACTGATGCTACAATTTGCACTGGCTCATCAAAATTAGACAATAGAAGATTAGAAAATTGGGCCCATTAGTAACAATTGAGGATCGTGTCAATGCCACAGCCTGCCTAAGTATCGTTTCTGACCATGTCCATTCCTCTATGACCACAGTGTACCCATCTTCTGATGGCTATTTCCAGCAGTATAACACGCCATGTCATAAAGCACGAATCATCTTAGACTGGTTTCCTTAAGTTCTGCTGAGTTCACTGTACTCAAATGGCCTCTATAGTCACCAGATCTAAATCCAATAGAGCACTATTGGGATGTGGTGGAACGGGAGTTTTGCATCATTGATCTGCCGACAAATATGCAGAAACTATCATTTAAATATGAACCAAAATCTCTGAGGAATCTCTGATTTCCAGTACCTTGTTTAATCTATGCCATGAAGGATTAAGGCAGTTATGAAGACAAAAGGGGGTCTAACCCGGTAATAGTAAAGTGTACCTAAGACAGGTGACAGTGAGCAAATTTTATTTATTTATTTATTTTTTTATTTACTTACTTACTTAAATATATAATGATGAGTTTAATTTAATTAAAAAATACATAAGGTTTCTCAAAAGAATTACACTGTAAATTAATTTCATTCTCATTCAGATTATTCTTTTAATTTACATACTCGCGTAATTACGTGCGCTTTGCTTGCAGGCCTTGCAAATCCAAACAGTAAATATGTAAAGATTGCAAACGCACAGCGCATTAAAAGAGCACAGCTGTCCCTAATTAAAGCTAGCATATTGTGCTAATTCATGCTAATGGAATGTGAGCTAATATTTGACGGTTCCATACCGCCAGGGTCTGTATTTATTAGCCACGAACGAGTGGAACATCTCTTCATGAAAATGCTTGAAAACAAGAACTTGCAGGTTTTGCAAAGCAGAGCAGAAACAAGCTATGCTTAAAAATGCCTTTTCAACTTCCAGCTTTATTAGCTTTTGACTAATTTCCTCGCCTAATTATATCCTCTTTTAAGGGAAATTTCAGAGCTATTAATAATGTACTTGGAGTAATTAGCAACATAAATATTTATAATGAACTGGATTAGCCATGCACTGCTGTATGTGTGTGTGTGTGTGAGGAACGTAAGATGAACTGCCATAAGAATTAGAGGAGCTCCATTTAAGCTATTAAACAATTATGCTGACGTGTGTTTTGTTTTGGAGTTTAAACAGTACCAAAAATACTATGGTACCTCCAGGTTTTTTAGAAACCAATCACATCATCTAGTTCAGGGGTCTCAAACTCAAATTGGCAGGGGCCACTGCCATATCAGTGACTGACAGTTCATAAGAGGGCCGTTTTGACATTCAAGCACAAGAAAAAAGTAGAAACCTGATGTTATTGACACACTCAGACGTTCTTTTCCAGAGTATCAAAGCTCCTACTTTTTGTTTCGTGTTGTACATATTAAAGGAGTAGTTTAAATTGCTATGAAAATACTACAATTTAATAATAGGCATAATAATGATAATACTTTTGTCCAAATAAATTTTTGCTTAACAAAAAGTTTAGCAGATAGCGTTAGACAGCAGAAAAGAGTTTGGGTATTGTTGACTTTACTGGCAATTGTTCTTCTCAATGTCATTCTTTTACTACAACACAGAGGGGGGTGGACTGTATGTATATATTCACATTTACTTTAACATGTTTAATTCAGCTGGCAGTAAAATCTTACCAATGCCCATTTTTTATACAAATCTTAATATGCATATTAGGAAAATATATTAATGTGATCATTTGAGTTGAATATTAGCCAAATGATCATATATACACTGCCAGAATAACATGTAAGCCATGAAGAGGTCTTTGTACAACAAAAAACAGGCACTATAAAACTGATTACAATCAAATGACCCTTGAGTATTTACAAAAAGAGAGCTTCCGTAAAAACAGAGCACTTATGGACTTATATTTTAATGTTTACATCAGCCACAGGAATAATCTGCATGTGCGTTACTCTCGATCACACGTTGAGAGAAACCGAAAATAATCCGGACATATAGTACAGTATTTTAAATGTCCAGTAGGTGAGGGTCAAACCACAAGTGTCTGTTTGCGACTGCACAATGATAGGGATTCAAAAATATATGTTTTGTTAGGCTGAATCTTGTTATATTTTTGATGTCAGTTGCGGACTGGACAGAGGACAAGGGCGGGCGACCAGTTTGAGACCCTTGATCTAGTTATTGGAATTAGAATGCTTTTTTTTTGTTCTTTTTACCATTTCACATGAAATCATTGTACTTTGCAGTAATTCAAAGACTACCATGCTGGTACCTAAACAATGCTATTCAAACTGTGTAAACAAAATAGTACAGATTCATAACAATTACATAAATAAAATCAGAATAAGATTTCTAATGCTCTGCCACACAATCTCTGGTAAATCATAACTACACCTGTGTGGTTACCGTTAGCACCGCTGCTGATTTTACCTGACAAAATCTCATCAGTCATTAGCATTAAGCTCCGTCCCCGCGTTGAGGGGCTACAGACCTCCAACTGAACTGAGCCAGATGGAGGGCCCATTAAGAATTAATTGACTTGTCAAGCGGTCAGAGCGTTTCTGTGGTGGAGACAGAAATAATTGCAGATGGGAAGTGAAAAGGGCTGTGACGCCCAGCGGGAGGCTGCGGTCTCACACAGAGCACGTCTTCAGCGTGTTCATCTGAACATGCCTCCTGGCCCGTCTGTCTCGCCCTTCTCTCGTTCGCTCTCTCTGACCAGCGCTAATTACAACGCCCTCCGAATGTGCCACACTAAAAGGTCAATGCAAGTGGCAAGCCGACATTAAATATCAAAGTAATCTCCTCCTAAACCGACACATGCACAGTTGCTGCTGTCGAGCCATGTTAATCTGTTCGAGTCTGAGGTTATCTCGAGTCACAGCAGCTGATGTTTACTTTGAAGACACCACCAAAGGGAGCAATCGCAAAAAAAAGGAATGCAAACGCTAGAAAATACTTGCTTTGAACGTTCACATATCTTCATTGTTGTCGGTGTAATCAAATTACTTGTTATTTGATCCATTTAGAACTAATAACTTGGAAAATAAAAATCCACTGTGCCGTCGGGTCACAAATTTATTAAGGACAATGAGATGTTTTGTCTAAAAGAGCAAAAAATAAAACCTTCTTGCATTCTAGGGCAAATACGAACTTTTGGAAATATAAACAAAGGGTTTGAACAACTTGTATGTTTGGATATTTAAAAAAAAAAAAAAAAACTCACTATGAAGTATGATAGGGATCTTTTACAACTGTTTATTGGCCATCAAACAAACAAATAATGCACTAAATAACTAAATAAAGAGTGTATTATGTGATATTTAATGACAATTATGTGCATTTAAATCATAAAGGACCCAGCCCATTCACAAACTTGTGTAACATATCTTACATTCCATATACATACACTACCTGACAAAAGAGCAACAAATAATAACTTCTTTTCTAGTTTATCATCTGGAAAAGTGGCAAAAGGTAGATTCTTCTGATGAATCATCTGTTGAACTGTATCCCAATCATCACAACTACTGCAGAAGGCCTATTGGAACCCGCATTGACCCAAGATTCTCACAGAAATCAGTTTGGTGAAGGAAAAATCATGGGTTGGGATTACATTCAGTATGGGGGCATGTAGGAAATCTGCAGAGTGGATGGCAACATCAACAGCCTGAGGTATCAAGACATTTGTGCTACCCATTACATTACGAGCCACAGGAGAGAGCAAATTCTTCAGCAGGATACTTCAGCCTCCACATCAAAATTCCAGGAAGCAAAGAAGGTCAAGGTTCTCCAGGATTGGTCAGCCCAGTAACCAGACATGAACGTTATTGAGCATGTCTGGCATAAGATGAAGGAGGAGGCATTGAAGATGAATCCAAAGGTTCTTGATGAACTCTAGGAGTCCTGCAAGAACGCTTTCGTTGCCATTCCAGATAACCAAATGATCAACTAGAAGTTATTATTTGTTGTTCCTAAAACTTGGATAGGCGACAAGGCTTTTGTCACGTAGTGTATAAAATAAAAATAAATATTTGAATCGAATTCAAGTTGTATTATACACATTGACAACCACCAGTGACCTAAAAACTAAAGACTAAAATAAGAAAAAAAAAGGAAATGAAAATGATTTCGAAATCACAGCATTTAAAAATCAACGATATCTCACGGCAATTTATAACTTTTTATTTAGTGGCTAATTCGTATGAATTTATACGATGTAATTCGTACAATTTGGTATTATTTGCTCATCAACCAATGACTGTTATGTTTAGGGGTGGGGTTGGGTGCCATGCCTCCTTTTTTAAATCGAATTCGTACGAATTAGCCACTAAACAGGCAAAACGTAAAATGCTTACGTTTTCTCGTGAGATCAGGTTGATAAAAATAGATCAACATATAAAATATTTTAAAACTTTAAATATAGAAGACATAGCTACAGATTATAGAACAAAATATAAAATATGATATATAAAATATAAACTGTTTATATACATTACAGAGGAAGTAGAATTTAAATAACAATGTCAAGAAATGTCCAATTGAAGTACACTTTATGTTAATGCACAAAACAAAAGCACCACTCAGCATGTACTTTTAAAAAAAGGAATAGCTCATCCAAAAATTTCAAATGGCATAATTTATTTTCTTTCAAGTAGTGATGAGTTTTATGAGTTCTTCTATTGTTTAAATCAAACTAAAACCAAAGAATGCTGGTTTGCTGAACCCATTGACTTCCACAGCTGGAATAGAAATCCTATGGAAGTCAATAGGTGTCAGCTACCAGCGTTTTAAAAAATATCATTTTTTATAAGCATGTTTATCCTTTTTTTCTTTTTGGTTTCTTTTGTGTTCAACAGAAGAAACACAAATAAGATTTTAAACAAGTGAAGTGTGAGTAAACGATAGCAATTGACATTTTTGGGTGAACTAACCCTTTCAAGGTTTAATATTAATGAATTTGATTATAAAACTGCCCATTTGGTTGGGAGTGCAGTGCACTATTCTACTATTGGGAATGTCTGATATTTAAATGTTCCTGTCTTGCCACGTATGTTACGGACAACCAAACTGTTTGTCATTGAAATGTTGCTTCGTTACAAATTGTTAGCACAGAGTAAAGACATAAAGTATTATTTATTCATTAATTTTCCTTTGGCTTAGTCCCTTACTGTATTTATCAGGGGTCACCCTTGCAGCCACAACCCAGTATTGAGGAACACCCATAAACACTCACATTCATACACACTCTTACAGCCAATTTAGTTTACCCAATTCACCTGTACCACAAGTCTTTAGACTATAGGGGAAACCTGAGCACTCAGAGGAAACCCACGTCAACACCTGGAGAACATGCAAACTTCATACAGAAATGCCAATTGGCAGAGAAGGGACCTTCTTGCTGTGAGGCGACATTGCTAACTCGTGAGCCACCGTGCCACCCCACATAAAGAACTAGACCCTGGAAATCATTAGTAATTTAATTTAATAAGACTACATGAAATGGAATGTAGGATTTCAGGGACCAAAAGAAGAGAAAAAGCAACAGAAGATAACCTTATTTTCATGCTTTTCTCCTAACGCCACCCCCCTCCTGTTTTTGTAGTTGGCGTTATTGCTTTGCCCCCCAAATGAATTGCGAAATGTTAAGATTTGCATTTCAATCTGGCAACCCTCGCCTTCTAAAGCGATAACAACCTGTTCTCCCTCCAGCACAGAGTCTCATTCAACAGCCAGCTCTGTTTTGTAAAAGGCCCTGCAACAATGTAATTGCGGTTTCCCTCTCCATCATTATGGGGGAAGCTTTCGGCGGCCTGTTTACAAGCTAAATAAATAGCTACACAAAACATCTGGAGCTACAGAAGAGGCCTTGAGTGGGCTCTTCACCCAACCTCAAGAGCACACGGAAAGATGCAGCGAGAAAGAGCTCTGGGTCTTGAGGGTTAACCCTTTGAGACAGCATTAAAAAACACACAACACCACCAAAACCACTTTCATTATCTTTTTTTTCTTAGAGAATTATGCTGATGGAGTTACACAGATGCGCAAGTTGCTTTAGAAACATCGACACTGATTGTACGCATTTGGCTAGTTTTTCAATGCATTATATTTCCTGCTACTCAGAAGTAAATTAATGTTGATTTTTAATCACTACATACATACTGTACATACAAACAAACAAGCAAATGAATGAATGAATAAATAAATAAATAAATAAAATACTAGGCGAAGATTAATCATGACTAATTGCATCCAAAATAACAGTTTGTTTTGACATAATACTGTTTATGTATGTGTATTAGATATTTATTATTCATTCATTCATTTTCTTTTCGGCTTAGTCCCTTTATTAATCCGGGGTCGCCACAGCGGAATGAACCGCCAACTTATCCAGCATTTGTTTTACGCAGCGGATGCCCTTCCAGCCACAACCCATCTCTGGGAAAAGATATTTATTATGTGAACAAAAAATAACTCAACTATACAAAACTATTCTGCTACATTAATATTTAAATTCATATAAAATTAGCATATTTATATGTTTTATATCTAAATATAAATAAACATTTTCTTAAAAACATGCATGTATGTGTGTATTTATATAAACATAATAAATATACACAGTGCACACACATATATTATGTCAATACAAACTTTTATTTTGCTCAGCACTAATAAATATATACATACTGTACGTACATACACACATACATACACACATCACACCTGTCAACCCTCCTGTTTTTCCCGGGATTCTTCCGTATTTTACAGTTCTATCCCGCTATCATCCCGTAAAGGAATTCCCGTATATATCTCCTGTATTTTCAGTCTTTCTCTGAAGGGTGGCAATAAACATTATAGAGCTGATCCTCCCTATACGCAACCCACACCGCCGAACCACCAGGGGCCGCCCCTTGCTCTTAAATGTGAGACAGGTCTGTGCTTTCTATTTATTTAGTCATGAAACACTTTGAGAAATAAATACAAAAATGGCGGAACTCCCTTTCCTTTTCATTACAGGTGCTGTCGCTCTTATGCAATCCTCAAAACAGTCATAAAGCAGCGCAAGACTGTCAGCTGACGCGCTCCATAGTGATAAATAGACGTTGTTTCCCAAATGGATTCTGTACATGCGATTTGAAGTGGAGCAAAGTTTTTTTTTAAACTAATTTTGTCCTAAATGAGCAAAAAACGTTAGGAAAGCAATCGAATGCTTTCATTATAACCTTAGATATTTGGGGTCCCTTGTTTTCAATTCCCAATGTTGACAGGTATGACATACATACATGCATACATTACGTTTGCTACTTGAAACGGGCCACTACTATGTGTATATACCACATTATGAATGTATGTTGTTGCACCCCTTCCCCCCAGTGTGTCTGTCTGCTTGTGTGAGGAGAGGGAGAAAGGATCGTGTGCGCTGCTCTTCCCCTGAAATGTTCCTCTTTTACATATTGATTACTTTTACTTTGTGTTTTGTGTTTTAACTTTTGTGATGCTGAAGGGGGCTAATTATAAAGTTTTTGAGTCTGAATGCCATTTTTGTCTTGAAGCTCTTTTTTCCATTGGCTATTCTTCGCAAAGCGTCACATACTGTTTGAAAAACTGTTAAAAAAACAGCTTGACTAAATGCAGTCGATCTACTTAGAGAATGAGGTTAACAATGTATTTAAAAGAATGGCAATAACAATAAGAGTCAGTGTCATGTTAAATGAAATACTCAGCATGGAGCCAAGATATAAATTGCACTCTGTTAAAATAGTTAATACAGAGTTATTTATAAACTGCAGATTTAATGCCCTCTTTGAAGAATTAGCATTGTGTTTAACATATTATTGGTGATCATTTGAATCTGTCAATCACACACAGCAGTACATAAACAAAGCTCATGTTTATATACGTCCCAAACCTAATTTACCATACCATTCATTCATTTACCATACTTTTTTTTCTGTATCAACCCGAAAACAGCACCAGAAACTCATTGATTCATTCATTTTCTTGTCGGCTTAGTCTCTTTATTAATCTGGGGTCGCCACAGCGGAATGAACCGCAAACTTATCCAGCATTTGTTTTACGCAGCAGATACCCTTCCAGCCGCAACCCATCTCTAGGAAAAGCACCAGAAACTCCTTCAGAAATAGACATAAACATATATTCACGGCAAGGAGAAACATTTCTAACACCTGTTTAGAACTATAATGGACATTGTCATGACAGCAAAAAACAAATAAAAAAACAAAAAAAACAACAACATCAGAAAAGCTTGAACATCCAGTCTGTTAGATCTACCAAGGCAGTCATTTTGACTGTTTTAAACTTTTGTAATTGAATAACTCTGTTGAAATAAAGCAGATATATTTATAATAACCTGACTTTTCCTAAATATGTGTATAGACCAGGGCTGCTCAACCCTGTTCCTGGAGATCTACCTTCCTGCAAAGTTCAGGTCCAACCCTGATCAAACACACCTGAACTAATTAAACAGGACCTGAACAGCACTTGATAATTACAGGCATGTTTATTTGATATGAGTTGCAAGTGAAATCTGCAGGAAGGTAGATCTCCAAGAACAGGGTTGAACACTCCTGGTATAGACAATTTGGATGTGGTCGTGTTGCTGGCCCATGAACATTTCCTGCAATGCAATCATAACTTAATGTCAAATCAGCTATCTTAAAATTATTTATCAATATGCGGCTCCTTTTTGGATTCTCGGAAGCAATAGAAATCAAACATGTAAAACAGGAGATACATTGGGACCATTGTTTTTGTTTACATTCCTTAAAATGGTCTATATTTCTTTTTAACACTGTTATTTGATTAAAATGATAAAGCACGAAAGAGCTATGTGTATATCTACCTTTAATGTCCATATCAGTCAAAATGACCCAATGCATTTCAGTGTCTGCAACTTTTCCCTGTGAGTTTAAAAATGCATGCCTCTGTTGCCACAAACAAAATACAACTTCCTGTTGGGAAAAACATAACTTTAATTCAGACATGTCTTTCAAAACAGCATATGCAGTGTAGCGAAAGAGCCTTCACCCCTGCTCGGGAAAGTAAAAATGAATAAAACTGCCTAATTATACATTAATAGGCTAAATAACCATAAATATCATATTTTTAGAATGATGGCATAATTAAATATGTTGACAGACATTTAAATCTTAATTTTTAATATTCCAATAGAATCTTTGTATGTACAGTAAATATGACATGACAATATGACGTCTTAAATGAGAACATTTAGAATGACTGCTATGATAATCCCAGTAGTTATAGAATTCTGGTAATTCCAGCGTTAAAGTCACATCTTCAGACTTTATCTCCTGTTTTAGATTTGTTTAGATATTTATATTAGTCATATTTCAGTCGAACTACACCAGAGTTTGCCAGGACTCATCTGCTCAGCAATCTCAAACTGCTTTCTTTGTGCGCCCGAAGGTTCATATAACACCATTCACATTCATTCTGATGAATCACACAAATAGCACAATCAAACGAAATCAATGTGAACCCTAAAAGTCATCCTCGATTCGACTCTACAGAGTACACAACCCCAACTGTACCCCATTTGTAAGACTCCTAGTGCTGCTTTCAATAAAACTGACTCCTCTGTGTGAAGTCTATTTGGAGGGAGGTTTTCCAAACTTCATGCGGTGGCTTAAGTTGCAAATGTGACCATGATATAAGCTCCTGCCAGCACAGTCTGGAGTGTCGAAGAAGTCTTAGAAGTGCCCTCACGTCAATATTTATAAAACACAACCTTACCTCAACCTTACACTTGATGCCAGCAGCCTTAATGTAATGATATGGTGGAAAAGTCTAAAACGCTGGCAGATGTGCTCCTCTGGGTCTGAAAACCACAAATCTCTCCATCTCAAGTGCAGCAGAAGCCATGCAGGCCTCACAGAGAATAGAGGTTGTGTAAATATTGGGAAGACGCCAAGACTAAAGGAGCGTAATAACTCCTTTGGTAATATCTCGCGTCTTAAGTTCCAGCACAAAACAAACCAAGAAATCCCGCAGTCCACATGTCCCTTTAACCACACCGAGCTCATCCATACATAAAATATGAGAATCCATATCCCCACATGACTCCACATTTAACCACTCTCATAAATTTCGCTTTCCCTTCAAGAAATACTTTGGTTATACTGTTTGGGAATTGAGTTGTAGAGCCGAGACGTAGAGCCGAATGATGTTTAAAGTATCAGATGACATTATATGATATAATGAGAAATAGAACCAAAAGAAAACATGATAAATTCCACTCAACATATTGCCTATTAGGATTCGAGGATGTCTTTTTGGACTCGCTCAGCAGACAGAAGTTACTAATGAGGGGAAACTCGAAGCCTTGGAAGAATTTCAGGCCACAGACACGGCAGTCTTCACGGAGAGCGAACTATTAGACACAGCAGATGTCATGACGTGTAAATGTGGACAGGCCTCTGTTACCATATGGCTTGTCTTTTATTTTACTGGACACAAAAGCAGCCTCGTGCTGATGGAATATTTACAATGCAGCATATTGATTTTTTTCCCCATTATTTTCAAAATTGTATTCATAGTTTCGGAACTCATGGAAAGCCATACTAAAAAGTAATGTAAGAAAGTAATCGAAAAAGTTTTATGACATACTGGATGCTTTCAACGTGCATGCACAGTGGGGTAGCAAGGTCGCTGGTTCAAGCCTCGGCAGGGTCAGTTGGCATTTCTGTGTGGAGATTGCATGTTCTCCCAGCGATGGTGTGGGTTTCCTCCGGGTGCTCCGGTTTCCCCCACAAGTCCAAAGACATGCGGCATAGGTGAATTGGGTGAGCTAAAATTGTGCATAGTGTATGTGTGTGAATGAGAATTTATGGGTGTCATCGCAGTGATGGGTTGCAGCTGTAAGGGCATCTGCTGCGTAAAACATATACTGGATAAGTTGGCGGTTCATTCCACTGTGGCGACCCCAGATTAATAAAGGGACTAAGCCAAAAGGAAAATTGATAATATAATATAATATAATATAATATAATATAATATAATATAATATAATATAATATAATATAATATAATATAATATAATATAAGGCGCCACGAGGGTGTAGTGAGTAGCACGTTCGCCTCACAGCTAGAAGGTCGCTGGTTCGAGTCCCGGCTGTGTCAGTTGGCATTTCTGTGTGGAGTTTGCATGTTCTCCCCGTGGTTGCGTGGGTTTCCTCCGGGTGCTCCGGTTTCCCCTACAAGTCCAAAAACATGTGGTACAGGTGAATTGGGTAGGCTAAATTGCCCGTAGTGTATGAGTGGGAATGTGTGTGTATGAATGTTTCCCAGAGATAGGTTGCGGCTGGAAGGGCATCCGCTGCGTAAAAAAATATGCTGGATAAGTTGGCGGTTGATTCCGCTGTGGCGACCCCGGATTAATAAGGGACTAAGCCGACAAGAAAATGAATAAAATAAAATAAAATAATATAATATAATATAATATAATATAATATAATATAATATAATAT
>CAIGQQ010006766.1:4110352-4124248 GCA_903798035.1 Danio albolineatus
ATGGTGGACAGACAGAGATAGATGGAGAGATAGATCAATGGATGAATGGGCAGTGGACAAACAGGTGGATAAATAAATGAATAAATACATGGAAAAACAGATGAAGAAACGGATGAATGGATGGATGGACAGATGAATGGATGAATGGATGGACAAACAGATACACTGTTGGATAAATGATAGATGCATGGATGTATGGTTTCATGGATGGAAAGGCCAGATGTATAAATAGATGGTGGATAGACAGAGATGTACAGCTAGACAGCAAGATGGACAGATAGATGGACAGACAGACGGACAGACAGACAGACAGACAGACAGACAGACAGACAGACAGACAGACAGACAGACAGACAGACAGATAGACAGATAGACAGATAGATAGATAGATAGATAGATAGATAGATAGATAGATAGATAGATAGATAGATAGATAGATAGATAGATAGATAGATAGATAGATAGATAGATAGATTAATAAAGGACAAATTGATATCTTTAAGTAAATGAATACAGACATTGAGAAACAGACAGACGGACGGACGGATGGATACAGTGTTAGATGAATGATAGATGTATGGACTTATGGTTGGGTGTAAAGGCAGATAGATGGACACACAAATGGTAAATAGACAGAGATGGACAGCCAGACAGACAGATGGATGGAGTAATAGATAGAGAGACAGATAGATAGACAGACAGACAGACAGACGGACCCGATAGACAGATATACATATATACAGATAGATAGACAGACAGACAGACGGCGAGACAGACAGACAGATAGACAGACAGACAGACGGACGGACAGACGGACGGACGGATGGATGGATGGATGGAAGGATGGATGGATGGGGAGAGTGATTGGAAAGCCAAACGGATAGACAGAAAGTTAGATAGGTAGATGGATCTATGGATGAATGGACAGATAGATATATTTGAAAAGTAGATGCTGTCAAATGCAATAAATAAAACCTTGCTAGCAGTTTGAGAAGAAAAACAGACTGAGGATGATGCCACTGGAGGAACATTTGCGTCACACAGGAAGAGACCAGAAAGCAGAACCAAAGTATTCTCATTTGGCTGCTTGTTAATGAGCAGATTTAGAGTACACTAATTGCAGCAAAAGTCTCCCTAGAGCAATCTGTGGTTAGATGATGAGCTCAGGGGCCCGTCTGAAACCTCTGTGGACTCCATTCGAAACAGAGCCTTGTTTTCTCTCCAGCCTTGTTTTCATCTGCGTCAAAATTTTTGGGGAAGGTGGACAAGGGCGACATGATGGTGCTAAACCCACAAGCCACAAGTAACCGCCCCTTGTGTATGGAAAGTGAGAGCTGTGAAGGGGCCGTCCCTGTGGTCTCCATGCTCCCTCTGCAGCTCCAGCCCACATTCTGACAACACTGACAGCTAATGATGAATCGCAGCACTTTAACTAGGGCAGGACTCGCAGCATGCTAATAAATGGCCTGCCCAAACTCTGGATGATTTCTTACTCAAGAAATGGATTAAAAGAGAATGCTGTGGGGGAATTCACTAAACGCGTGTAACTTTTTCACTTTTCATTTTTCAGCATTTCAGTGCAAAAAGATAAAACAAAATAAATTCACATGCTTACTTTACCAGGCAGAGAATGTAATGAAAAAGTAACGTCACTGTCATCCATTTTTGAGAAAATATGATAACATATTTAACATAAATATTTTGTCTCTGTTTCAAAATTTCATATTTAATTCTTTTACATCATTTTCTGAAATTCAATTTTGAGTGAAGCTATTTCAAATAGTGGTTGAGGTAGTGTTTCAAGTGTGTTTGAAGTAGTGCATATATGTTGAACAGGCTACTGAAAATTTGAAGGTACAATAAAAAGTGACAATAAAAACGTAACTGGAGCAATGGATTTTACATTTAGTGAAAAAAAAAAAAGGTTGAGGCAAATATTTGTGTTCCTAAAACAAAGCCAGCAGTTTCGATGCTTGACTTGTATGCATTATTCAAAATAAAAATTAAAGAAAAATAAATATTAATTAATTAATAAATCTAAACAAGTGTGCTTAATGTGGTAAAATTAAGATTTTACTCATTTAAATCAAATTAATTATTTGTATTCAAGTCATTAATCATTAAGTCACATTGGGTTGCAGTACACTGTTTAGCAAAGTAAGCAAAGTAGCACATTCGCCTCACAGCAAGAAGGTTGCTGGTTCGAGCCCTGGCTGGGTCAGTTGGCATTTCTGTGTGGAGTTTGCATGTTCTCCCCGTGGTTGCGTGGGTTTCCTCCGGGTGCTCTGGTTTCCCCCACAGTCCAAAGATATGTGGTATAGGTGAAGTGGGTAAGATAAATTGTCCGTAGTGTATGAGTGTGAATGAGTGTGTATGGATGTTTCCCAGAGATGGGTTGCAGCTGGAAGGGCATCCGCTGCGTAAAAAATATGCTGGATAAGTTCGCTGTGGCGACCCCAGATTAATAAAGGGACTAAGCCGACAAGAAAATGAATGAATGAGAAAATGATATAGCATAAATATTTAAGAAATTAAACCAATGCTGTTTTATTTGGTATTATTTAAATACTAGTATAGTGTTTATAAATCATTATGGTGAGATACAGTATACTGTTAAACTACATAATCATCATCTTCTTCTTCTCCAATTAAATTCTATATGCATCTCCTAAAAAAAAAAAAAAACTAACTCCAAACTGCTCTGACTCAGTTTACTATATCTTTACGAACAGATCTGATGGTTTTCCGAAAAACTGGAAAAATACCATTGGACCAAAATGTTTGACCTCAAACCTTTGCGCCAGACTGTCATACAGACTTAAGTTTGGGCTCGTTTAACTTAGACTAACAAACTGTCAATCACTGATGAACTTTCAACTTACTAGCCACATCAACCACTTACAGAACCCTAGCAACTGTCCCATAGACTTCCATTGTAATAAAAAATGCCATTAACTTTACATTGGACATACTAACCACAGACGAATTAATACTAAACCATACTAGAAACATAGAAACAAACAAACAAACTAAAAATATACTAATCCATACTAGAAACATACTAACAACGTACCAATCCATAACAATATAATAATCAATACTAAACATACAAAACAAATACTAATCCATACTAGAAACATACTAACAAGATACCAATTCATTCTAACAATATACCGATCCATACTAACAAACATGCGAATCATACTAGCAACATGCTATTTCATAAACATACTAGCAACATGCTAATTCATACTAAAATCATGCTAACAACATGCTAGTTTGAATTAGCACATATGATTTGCATTTGTATTTGTTTACCAAGCCGAAGTAAAGAATAACCCATCAACCAATCGGAATCAAGTATTGCACAGAGTTGTTTAACAAAAACGGCAAAAATACTGTATGGTAGTCATGTGATTGGTTTAAATACAGTATCCTGCTCAGCCTGATTGCGTTTCTGCATGTAAGAGCATGCATGTTTTTAGTCTATATATATGTGTGTGCGTTCCTGAAGAGACGTGTTGCTGTACCCTGTATTTGGGCGCATCTCCTAAACACTATGATCAGTCCCTCTTGTGAACACAGACCCAGAATGCCTCTCTGTTTTAGTCTCCACTCCCTAATTACAGCTGTCCCATCAAGCCCAGGGAGGAGAGGAGCGTGGAGGGACGCAGAGAGGAGGCGGTGAAACAGCGGCAGGGTCTCTCATCAGCCGAGCGGGGAATATTACTGATGCTTTTTGCCAGCCGTTCTTTCGCACTGGGTAATTGAGGGCTTGGCTCATTTGGGTTTGTCACGTCGGTGGATTAGGCCTCACAGTACATCGTGACAAAGCTCACCAACATTCAACAGCTACGTTTCCATCCAAAAGTGATCTAAAATTATGCACAAAACTGAATAAAGCACCTTTTCCATACAATGAGTCAAAGACAACAAAACTGCGTGTATATATGTGTGTATGTGTGTGTGTGTGTGTGTGCTTTTTTTTCCCCTTTATAATAAATTCCTCGCGCCTCAGAAGATGAAACACTGTTAATTTTGGACACATGAGGCCTGGGAGGTTATAATGGGCTATATGCACATGGACTTTTAATTTTCAGCCAGGCAGCCTGATGGCTTCCGGTGACCTGTCTTTCCATTATAAAATTGTAGCGTTTAAGATCAGATTTTTTTTTTTTAAATCAGTGATCTTCACTGCCTGTTAGATATACGATATGGAGTGGGTCTCAGATCGGACAAGAGGCACTGCATTAAATTTGATTTCCCCCCATCATGTCTTTAAAATATGACAGTTTATTTTACCTCAGTATCTTCAATGGAATTTCTGCACTAGCTTGTTGCTACTGATGGGGCTAGCGGTTACAGCGGTATTTCATCTCGTTTTACACTTGAACAACTAAATGAATGCTTCAGTCCATTCAACTGAATGTATTGTAATTACATTACAACATCAATGCTGTAAAACCAACCTTGTGAAATTGAAAATAGTCACATTAAGCTTTCCCAGGAAGTTTATTGTCAGCTTTAAAAATCTCTAGCTGGGCATAAAGCCGATTACTAGCCACTTTGATGACAGACATTGGCTGAGGGATTTTAGAATGACTGAAAAAAAATTGCAGATATTTTATAATGTGGTCATTCTGCTGGTTTATCCATTAACACTGTCTCCATCCGTACTTATTGTCACATGATCTGTTAAAACACATGATCTGTGATTTATTTATTTTTTATTTGAAAAATGTGTTTCCATTGTATTTTTTGTGCATTTATTCTTACTCATTTGTGCGCATATATTTTCTTTTTTGTACATTTTCAAAATGTATTTAATATAATACTATATAAGCAGTTTGTGCGCTGTTTGTAAATTTTCAATTGATTATTATTATATGAAATATTGTGGTAGGCTGTTTAAGGAAATGTGCTGAATTTATATAACAGAATTATACCACCCAAAAGGTTTATTTATTAGAAGGGTATCATGCATTGTTTTTGATAAAAAATACAGGAAAAAATTAATATTAAGATATATGATAAAACTTTATTTTGATGGTCCATTTGAGTATTAGTAGACTGTCTGCTTAATATTTGTTGATACAGACATTTGACCATAAGACATTTGTACTTTGCAAGTTCATGTCAACTTACACTAACCCTAACCCTAACAGTCTACTTATAATCTAATAAGAATTAGTTGGCATGTAGATGCAATGTAACTTAAATTCAACATACGGACCATCAAAATAAAGTGTTACTAGATATATTGTTCTAAAAGTATTATGATATATTCCTAGATAATAAAATAATGATTTTCAATAAGTAATTTATTTAATTACTTATGCCTTTAATGTCACATGATCCTTCACAAATGATTTTACTATGCTGATTTGGTGCTCAAAAAACTTTTTTAAAAAACTTAAAAAAACAGAAAAAACTTATTATTATTATTATTATTATTATTATTATTATTATTATTATTGCTACTGATGTTGAAAACAGTTGTGCAACTAAATACTTTTGTGTAAAACAAGATCTAATTTGCTTTTCAAGGTTTCTTTATGTAAAAAAAGTTTAATAAGTCATTTAATGGAAACATAAATCATTCAAATAAAAAATAGCTATTATTTATTATAGCTATTGTACAAGCTATCTCAAATGTAAATGTTATAAAAGACATATACAAGTCAAATACATTTTGATGTCCTTATTAAATTTACAGAAGTGATTATACACGCATTATACAAACGTAAATGAACGTAAAGTGTCTACTTGAAAATTTTTAAATATTTTTTGTGAAAAAACTTCAAAATATGGACGAAGCATTTCATCATCACTCATTACATTAAATAAATATTATGTTATTTAATTACTTTTTTACATTTTATAATAAAATAGTGTTTGAAGTACAGTTAAAAACATTCAAAATGACAATTTTTGGATTGCACTGTGATTCTTGTATAGACTCATATACTCGTTTTTTTAATCATAATTTCATTCAAAAATTCTTTTTAAAAAGTAAATATAGCTGAAAATATTTGTTTATAAATAAACTGAAAGCATTTAAGCTTTTTAAATCATAATAAAAAAAGCTCATTAAGAAATGTAAATCCACTGGAAATGTTCTAACAATCAGAAAAATAAAAAGATTCTTGGCTGCATTAAACTTTTATTGTTTTCATGCTCTAAAAATCTAATTAAAATGACATTAAATATGTCACGGTGACCCCCATATATACAATTATTTTTAACAACAGTTTACGTTGGCATGAAAATCAAAAATATAATCTGAAATATTAAGTGTCTTCAGGTTGTTTATTTGTAAAAGAGCTGCTTATACTTGGTTTTGAGGAGCCAAACTCCTACAACTGCGGTGCTCGTGCAGAAACAGAGGGGCAGGATTCAGTGTAGGAGGTGTTTGCGCATCTACAATATATCTCCAACCACACGTTCCAAGTCCTTCACTGAAAACCAGAACGGTGTTCAATTTGGAGGAAATCACAGTTAGCTCATGTTTGGTGAAAATAGCTGTTCAGGGAATCCAGCACAAGCAGATTGTAATGATGGGTAAAACAAATGAGGGTTCATTTTGTTACTGGCTCACGACTCAGGATAAACATCACAGCACGTTTAGCAAAATTTAAGACGAGACACTGCAGGCAATTTAGAGATTTTAAGAATTTTCACAAAGTGTTTATTTTCTGTCTTTCATAAATAAAATATCCAAAGTACTACTTTAAGTCTTTACATGTTCACCTTAGCAATTCGTTTCTGCTGATTTTAAAAGGCTTTTCTTTAATAAATCACTGTTTCAGAGACACTTACTGTACAGTACATACACCAAACTTTACAGTTTTGTTTTCAGATTTTTATTTTGAAGGTATTTATAGAAGAACATGTTCATATTGTCTGACACCCGTTTACAGTATTTTCAGAATTATTTAATAAAGGAGAGTAAAAACATCTCTTTAGTAAAAAGAGATGCTCAAAATTCCCTCTATAAAAAAATATTTAAAAAACAAAAATAAATAAAAATAAATAAATAAAACACTAAAATGTTTTTTTTTTTTTATTACAATTTCAGCACCACCTAACAGTCAGAGTTTTGTGCTAGGAATGTATGCATATATTTGATTAAATAATGCTCATTTCAGAAATTTAGAAATTTCAGAATTGCTTAATGTAGCCAGTCAACTGAAGAAATATAGTGGTAATTATTAGTTACTTAAATTGTTTGACCCTGTTTACCCATAGATACCTAAAACTACGGAGACATTCTTTGTGACAGTTTTTAATTTATGTAATATAAAAACTGTCAAAATATAACCCAAATATCTAGAAGACCCTAACTTTTCTTAAATGTGTGTGTTAATTTCTTTCTAAAATTGTTAATTTATTAAAATGGCAAAACACAAAACAGTTCTGTGTATTTCTACCGTGAGTTACCATAGCAGTCAAAATGTCCACATGCATTTCAGTGCCAATATGCAAATGGAAATATGCATGTCTCTGTTGCCTAGCAACTTCCTGCTAACATTAACATAACTTTCTTATAGTAAAAACATAAATTTACTTCAGACATGCCATTCAAAACAACTTGTTCAGTGTTATGAAAAGTGAGGTGCGCAGCTTTGTGGACGGTCTAAAATATTTATAAGGTGTATAACCAAAGATCATAGTTTTAGGTAATTACATAATAACATTGGACGACATTCAAAGCTTATTCTAGAATCTATAAATAGAAGTTTTGAATGTAAATATAATGTGGCAATATTATTTCTTAAGTTCCCACTCTTATGAACAGCAGATTAAAGGACTTTTACGAACTTTAAGCACCCTTCACTCAGAGAGCAATAGCAGTGTTAACAATAGCTCTAAGATCAGTACGCATTTTAAGTTGTTTCACAAACTAATTTTGAGAGGAGCACGTGATATGATCGACAACAGCTGATCCCTATCGCTAATCATTAGCTAGCCATCAGATTATCCTAAAACAACTATATATATCCTGCCTATAAACTTCATTCCACATCTTCGTTTTCGTACTCAAAATTGACATTCAAAACCAATAATTAAACTAATTTTTCCAGGTCAATTTCTTCAATGACCTTATCGCGTGTGAAATCATGTGACCCTGCTCGATGATTGGAAGCTGCGAATGAGATTCCCTGAGATGGCATATTTCCCATCATTTTTTTTATTTAAATTAAAACATTTGTTTACAGAAGATGCCAGAAATGCACTGTTTAAAATATTATTTACAGGATATACACAAGTTGTTTTTATTTAGAACAGATACTGCTTATTTTATACGTTTAATATGAAAAACACTGAAAATATTGTATTTTGTTTACAAAAGTTAAAGTTGTTTATTTTCACTTTTTTAAAAAAGTGAAGTTCGTTTTAGGCAATGTGTGTTTTAATTTCAGTTGTTCAAATAATCATAGATAGCAGATAGAGTGTGTTTCCTTTAGTGTGTTTCCGTTAGTTTAAAATCAAGTAATACACCATTCTCACTTGTAATGCGTGAGCATATTTACTGTACAAAACTGGTCAGTAAACTATGAGGCCAAAATAAACAAATAAATAAAATAATTGTTTATTAATCGTAATCAAGTTAAAATATTCAATAATTGAGATTTTGATTTTAGGCCAAATCGCCCAGCCTTATGTCTTATGTTACACCAAACATACTAATTTGTAACTAATAAGATTTTTTCAAATTGATAAAAGCAAAGTTCCTTCTGTTAAAACAAGAACTTGACATTACTTGATTGACTAAAATAAATACAGCCTCGAAATTACAAATAATCAGTTAACTTTTGCTTCATTTAGAAGTGATAGGTTACACATTAAGGCAATTTTACATGATATTGACAAGTTAATTGTGCTTAATATAAGATAAGAAGTAAAATTTACTTCAAATTTGTTTGTGCAAATTGTTACGAGGATCTTTTAAAATAAATCTTAAGAGATATTTTTTGTCAATATATCAAATGTGCATTAATAACAAGATTCTGAACAAGGTCTAAATGTAAGATTTTTAAATTAATATTTTTTATTCAGTTTTTGAGAGCAAAACAGTACAACTTTTGAAATAACACGATCAATTTCATTTCAAATTTAATACAAGCACTTTCAAGGACATGCATTTGTTTTTCAGTACTGTCCAGGCCTTGAATTCATATATCTGAAATTCAACTACTTTCAACTAGCATAGAAACCCTCTACATGAGAAAGGTCAGAATGACTGCTATCACCGTTCTAGTAGAATTCTGGTAGTTCTAGTGTTAAAACCAAGAAGATGACTAAATAATGTAAAAATTACTTTGTGTGTGTGTGTGTGTGTGTGTGTGTGTGTGTGTGTGTGTGTTTGCAGAGAAGAGTAGTTGGCATTTAATGAATACAGGAAGAATGTGAGACAGTGAGTATTTGTACCACATACCTTGGCTGGAAATGAGAGAAAACGCAGTGTTCACAGTTCATTACCACATTTCTCTCTCGTGTTAATAAAAAGCCGCACGTTACAAACGTGTCAACAGGGAAGTGTTTTCATTTACACCGATGGGTTGGAGAAAAAAAAAGGGGGAAAAAAAAAATGGAAGAAAATTAGATGCTAAGTAATTTCAAGTGGCAGGTTGTCTGCTTGATAGCAACTGAGGGAAAGCGTGTCAGATAAAGAGAGGTATACGGTTTCCTCCTGCGACGAAGCACACACGTTTTTTCTTTTTTTGGTTCTGGAAAAATGGAGAGAAAAAGAGTAATTGCGAACAAAGAAGTGGCGGAATTGTCATCACTCCACGGAGACTGAATTTCATGGCCCGTTCTGAGAGAAAAGAGGCGAGAACGAGTCTTTCATGCGGCTGACTGAAGCGCCTAGGGAGAAGAAGATTTCATTGGAGCCGTTCTCAGAGGCCAGCGTCAGTTATCAGACCCAAATCAAATGATCCTACGAGTGCCACAGGCAGACACGGAAAAGCTTGCTGAGAGAAAGGATGTGCCTCTATTAGAGTGGACTAAAGGCATCACGCGCGATTGATGTGCGCCATCACGCTGTGAGCTTCTGCGCTCGGGAAATTAAAAGTATTTTTCATCCCTGACTATGCCCTCAGTCAGAGACCAAAGCGGAGAGTGATGATACCAAATGGCTTTTACAACTTTTAAAGACAGAACTCAGTTAATGAACAGGAACTATTCCAGCCCTCCAGAGAGACATTTTCAAAAGGACTTTTTTTATATGAGAACATATCCATCAAGCACAGTCAGGTGATAGACCTCATATGCCACAGGAAACAATGCCATGTAGTTAATGCCATTTTAACATTACAGCACTGAGCATGGTATACATACTGTAAGTGCTTTGCTACTCTACCTGAAATATGTTTGGAATAGGCATAGGCCGGTATAAGTTTCTGATATTATAATCTTGGATATAAATATCACAGTTTCACGGTGTTGTGATTACTGCTATAAAAAAGTTAGTTTCAAAATGTCTCGGTGAAAAAATCCTGGTTGCCTTAAATTTTTAAGCAGAATCAAATTAACCCTATTCATTAAACTTACACTATGTTAAACTGATTTATAACAGCTTGCATAACTTATAAAACCCCCCACAGCTGTCATGAAGGGTAATATTAGCTATATGAACCAAAATCGATTTTTGTACCAGGCTGTAAACACATTTTTTTCTGCTGTAACGTTGGCCATTTTAATCTGGGCTCGTTAGAAATGAACTCAAGTATGGAGCCAGGACTAGCGGAATTTCGATGAATTGTAGTTTCAGTTACTTCCATATTAGCTTCACGAGGGAGAGCGGGCGGTTGCCGCTTGGTAATTAGTCATTGTATAACAGTGGTTTATTCTGTAGACATCGAAAACAAATATTGCTTCAGAGGGCTAATAATTTTGAATAATTTAATTTTAAATAGTTTAAAAAAATTAAAACTGCTTTTATTTTAGCCGAAATAAAACAAATTTATTTCTCTCAGAAGAAAAAATATTATAGAAATTACTGTGAAAAATTCCTTGCTCTGTTAAACATAATAAAAAAATAAAAAATACAGGACGGCTAATAATTCTGACTTCAACCGTATCTGTCTTATAACCTAAATATTAGGCTTTTCATGTACAGCACACCTTAGTCAGTACATTCTTGAAAAATACAACTAGTGTGGTCATTTTCACTAAATTATATTTGCTTCAAAAGATTCCTCTTGACACTAGTTGACTTGAAAGATAAAAACTGACCACAGAATTAGACATTAAGCGATCATCTTTTCTATGTGCACGATTTCCATCTTTTCTCACCCCGTCACAGCCTCCAAACACTTAAGCTTGCTTGTCAACCACTCATAACAAAAACCCACTGAGACTGTAATCTTGCATTTGAAAGTGTGTATTTCTATAAAAACAGAGTTCTGTTCTGCTAGCTGACTACTGAGCGGCAATTGTGAATGTCTTCGAGTCTATTAAATGTTCATTGCTCATTTAAGATCACCAAAGGGATCACATTAGACAGACACAGACTTAATGTGAGGAGCCGCCTCATTGGCGCTTGTGGTAAATGTTCCCTCCATTAACCACGAAGATCATGGATAAAGTGGTTTTAAATTGACTGATTCGAGAAACAGACAAAATTCGCACACACCATGTATTGATACCATACGATACCATAATATTGAAACACTAACAATGTTTCTTTTATATTAGTTTAAAAGAGCCATATACCTCATTTATTCAATATACTAAGATATTACCTACAGTTGAGGTCAGAATTATTAGCCCTCCTGAATTATAAGCCGCACTGTATATTTCCCCCCCCAAATTTTGTTTAACGGAAAGAAGATTTTTCAACATAATTCTAAATATAATAGTTTTAATAACTAATTTCTAATAACTTTTATTTTTGCCATGATGACGGTACACAATATTTTGCTAATCAATATACTAGCATTGAGCTTAAAGTGCAATTTAAAGGCTTAACTAGGTTAATTAGTCAAGTTAAGGTAATTAGTCGGAAAATAAGAAAAATAAGAAAAAAATCCCTTGCTCTGTTAATCATCGTTTGGGAAAAAAATATATATATATTATATTTAAAAAATTTAAAAAATTAAAAAATTAAAAAATCACAGGAGGGCTAATAATTGTGACATCAACAGTACATGGTAATTTTGTAGCTTAGGTAAGTTAAAACTGTCCTTATTGACCATATTTGGAAGGGTTTAGAATGGCTAAACATTACAAAACCTGTTATGACAGTGACATTGCATCCAGAATTCCAAACCAATTCCAAATAATAATTAACACCCAAACTAAAACCAAATAAAAAACATGTAATGAACATAATCAACCCGAATCCTCCGACAAACAGATAAATAAACAAACATCCAAACAAAAGAGGTTTGTGGAAACTTGTGCTGCTCGAAGACACGTATCAGTATCAGGACTGCTTGATGTTATCTATGCAATGTACCACAACTCCCCCCACAGGGACTATACTACTGAGTTATTTCAGTCTATGCTAGTGCCTACGTGGTGATAGACTCATCTCCCGGAGCCCTTGCTGTGAGTGTGTATATAAGATGAAGGTGAATAGCTTATCCTGTCTCCCACACAGCAGGTGCGCAGAGGCCTCTTTGCGGTTGTAACACCATCAACATGTGCGTTTGGTCTTGTGTTCTGAATGGTCGGTGATGGAAAGTTCTGTTTTGAGAACATGCAAGAAATGCTAGGAGCACTGCTAGTCATAGATTTTCTTATAATAATACAATATTTATCAATTAACGAATTCAGCTAATGTCAAATATCATCAAAAGGTCAATAAGCTAAGACTTAACCATATGGTTGTGTTTTTTACACAAAAAGTAACTACAGCTGTTAACATAAACAGTCCTAAAGCAATTATTAATATTTTTATTTTTAACATCGATGAATACTGCAGCAAATCTCTTCCTGGGTGATGCATTGTAGGGTGGGAAATAAATAAATTTTATCATTAACTCGAGTGTAAATTTACATTGATCTGTAAATCATTTTTTACCCTAACATTTGGCGCTCCTCTCTGGGTTCCCATAGTTCCCCTTGCATTTGCCATAGAAACACACAAACACCTTGGCAACGTGAGCATGCAGGTAAGATCTCAGAGAAATTTTGTGCTCTTTGAAGTGAAAAAACCCCCCAAAAAACAAAAAAACATGGGTACACAAACACACCCGCCAAAAAACAGCATAATTCAGGGCTCTCAACCACACACTCACCGCATTTGAAACTGCGTGCCACACCATGTATTTCTCATGGTACGAAGTAATGGAGAAGACAATTAAGAGAGAAGCCATTGATTCACACATATGAAAGCAACTGTTACCAATCTAATGTTGGAATTCAATGTAGCTGTTTTCGCATAACTTATGTGACTGGCCGCAAAGACGTTCATTACTGTAAATATCAACACTGACAGAACTCGCTCAGATTTATATGAACTGATATAATGCAAAATAAAAATGAATAAACCTCTGAATGCATGTTCATTATAAAAACAAAAACAAAATAAATAATCTTGAAAAAAAGGTCCCCATTTTAACAATCATTACGAGTTTACTTTCATTGTAATTGCATACAATTTATTTAATTTATTTAATTAATTTATATTATTAGTATTATAAATGTCTTGTACGCAATTACGAATAGTTTTTATCTTTAGCATTTTTTTATCCTATAATTATGATGGTTTATATAGGCTTAATGGGATATTAACCTGCGTTTTTTTAAATCTGGCATTTGTTTTAAAAGGCCATATTGCCCTTAATGCATTGCCATGGTTAATTATGTGATTTCATATATTGTTATTATTATTGTTATAATAATAATAATAATAATAATAATAATAATAATAATAATAATAAT
>CAIGQQ010006766.1:4124258-4140030 GCA_903798035.1 Danio albolineatus
TAATAATAATAATAATAATAATAATAATAATAATAATAATAATAATAGTTATTGTTGTTGTTGTTGTTATTTTTGTTGTTGTTGTTTAATTTCGAAGCACATTGTACCAATTTAAAGCCATAAATCTTAATACCCACTACTGATTTCTTTTTTAATCATAACAATTAATGTATAATTCTTGACAAGAGCTGGATATGAAAAATGGCTTATATTCCATTGTGTTTAATTATTAAGCAGATTTCTTTTACAGGCGAGATTAAAAACTATAAAAAAAAAAAAAAAATTGCCCACAATTAGGATGCAATACTATAGAAAAACATTTTTTAGTAGTAAGCATTGGACAGAGGGACATGGAACTGCAGGGAAATCTACTTTTGGAGACATCATGAAAAAGAAAAAAACAAAACAAAATGTAAACCTAATAAAATACAAGACATTACTGAGGAAAGAATTATAATAAACAAAATAAACTGTACTGTATTACTCACAAACATGACACAACTACTTTCAATTTCATTTTTACACACACGCAAATCTACGTTCTTCTTTCAGACTTCCTGTAACTTGACAGTGTTGACTATTTTTGTGCCATAAAAAATGCAAACGGATAGCGTAAATATAGCAATTTACATGGGGACATCAGATCCTATCAGAATGGAAATCGAAACTCAGTCACCAAACTTCCTAAAGAGCTCAGCAGTCGCAGAGCATCTTCTAAACATGAGGAGGAAGGTTGTTTTGCCTTTTCACTCACTCTCTCTCACTCTCTCTCTCTCATGTGTGATAGCATCAGGCCAAACTGCTATCAGCGTGTGGGAACAAGAGTATGTGCCTATCGGCTCATCTTGTGGTGGGACGTTTTTTCACTCAGAGGGGGGCGGTTGGTTTCAGACAAGGCGAGAAACTTCACACAGCTGTCAATACTGCAAACCCACAGTGGAAACTGTTTTTTTTTTTTTTCTATTTTGTTCTTCTATGATGTCTTCATTTTTAATCTCCCACTCTGTGATTGTGAGATTGATTCACAGTAGAATGCATATAAGCATATGAGTACTGCCATTCTTAAAGGAAAAGAAAAAGAATGTGACATTATCTAGCTACATTTTTACAGTGTGCATATCCTTTCATTTACAATCATTCAAAAGGAATGTATGCAAAACTAGAAAACAAACTGTGCCTATTAAAATAGTTCACCCCGAAAGACTATTGCATAAAAAATGTGAATGACTGTCTGTGGGTTTTAAGTTTTTAATTTATAAGCAATTAAAAAGTATTTTAAAACAGCTTGTTACTTAACCATGTAACATTAACAAGCTGTGTGTGTTTGTATATATTGGTGACATGGTGGCTCAGTGGTTAGCACTGTCGCCTTACAGCAAGAAGGTCACTGGTTCGAATCCCGGGTAGGTCAGCTGGCATTTCTGTTTGGAGTTTGTATGTTCTCCCAGTGGTCGCATGGGTTTCCTCCGGGTGCTCCGGTTTCCCCCGCAGTCCAAAGACATGCTCTATTGGTGAATTGGATGGACTAAATTGGCCATCGTGTGGATGTGCGTAAATGAGTGTGTATGGGTGTTTCTCAGTGCTGGGTTACAGCTGGAAAGGCATTTGGTATGTAAAAAATATGCTGGATAAGTTGGCAGTTCATTCCACTGTGGCAACCCCTGATGAATAAAGGAACTAAGCCGAGGGAAAATAAATGAATAAACATATATACATACACACACACACACACACAATAATTTGAAATACTGGGTTGTCGTAACACAACGTTGGATTTTTTGTGGAATTTAAATGACATTTTTTTAACCCAATAGTTAGATTGGGTTAAAAGGATTTGTCCATATCTGATTTTACAACAACCCAGTATTTTTTACAGTTTTCGTTTTACGTATTTTAGCAGTTATAGTAGTTTAGTAGTTATTTGCCAAATACGCTAAGGCCAAAAGAAGAAAAAGAAAAAAAACAATCCAACAAAAGCTCTTTATTTTTTATAACATGTTATTTAAAAATAAATAAATAAATAAATAAATAAATAAATGAATGAATGAATGAATGAATGAATAAACGAACGAACGAACGAACGAACGAACGAACGAACAGATTTAACTGCACATGCATTCTAAAAAATATGCCTTTTATCATTCATTAAATCAGTCACTACTGCACTCTAAAAATGCTGGGTCTTTTCAACCCAGAGTTGGATAAAATATGGATGAATTCAACCTAGATGGTTAAAGAGGGTTAAAGATGAGCTGTTCATTTAACGCCAAAAAAATTAACCTACTGTAGTACTTGTTTTTGTCCACATTTGATCTATTTAGAGGTTGAAATAACACATTATCTATAGAATGTAGAATTAATTGCTGATTTATTAAAGGATAAATTCATATTTCCCACACACACTGGTAAAAAAAAAAATAAATTTGAAAATGAATTTGGCAAAATATTAATAAGTATATGACACCTGCAATCATCTGACCACATGCTAGCCTCAACATATAGGCTCACACTAAAAACATTGCCCTATATACATGTACATATACACATAAAAACAGTCGGATGGGTTTAGAGAAGTAGGTGATCGCTGGTTAATCGGTGCCTTTAAAAAAAAGATCGGTTAGGTTTAAAGAAGGGTATGGGTGGGGTTTTCGATCGCTATATACCAATTCTGTCTTAAAGGGATAGTTCACCTAAAAATGAAAATTGACTCACTATTTACCCTCCCTCAAGCGGTTATAAACATTTATGAATTTCTTATGAATTATAAAAAGGAAGACATTTTTAAGAAAGCTGAAAACCTGTAGCCATTGACTTCCACAATAGGAGAAAAAAAAAACGGACAGAATTCAATGATTATAGATTTCCCACATTTTTCAAAATATCTACTTTTGTATTTAAAAGAGGAAATCAATTCGTAAATGTTTGAAACAACTACAGGCTGAGTAAATTATGACAGAACATTTCTGGGTTACATATCCCTTCAATAACTAGCAAATATAAAAATATATTTTTTAAGGGGTTGCATGTTATTTCAATGCAAATAAGTGGGATTCAGAACAATAATGCTCCGCAAATAAGTGGGATTCAGAACAATAATGCTCCGAATTGCTATTGTTAATTGCACTAATGCTACTATATTGACATAAAACAGAGAGACACTGAAGGTTACAGGAATACAGGAACATGCTTGGACATCTCAACAGTGAGACATCGCCTCTGGTCCTGCAGATTTGTTTTTTCCTGCTCTTGTTTTCAGTCTGTCTCTGTCATGCCTATAGCCTCCTTCCAGATGCATTAGCCTGACTGGCCGCGCAGGGCCGGAGCAGCTCCATCAGTACTGTCACAGGCAGTTTAGCATGACGAGCCACGCGGCTGTACTGCTGGCCCTGATAACACAGGTTAGCGGGAGGAGAGGGATTGACCACATCCAACTGCACAACAGATGTGAGATCTTTAAGGGATGCAGGGCTTTTGTTTCGGGTTGAGTGAGCAAACTTGACATTTAATTTGGTCGTGTGAGACCAAACATCAGAAAATAACGAATACAAATTCCAATGAGCAACAATTAGTGGAAGAACGTTTCTGATTTAAAATATGTAGCTGGAAGTTAAATTAGACTACTTCAATCACAGTGTCCATTTGGTTGTTATAAATAGTAGACTTTAAAAATGCTGGATTTCACACAATCGATTTGTGTTGGAGCAACATGAAATAATTAAGATAACTCAATTGTTTTTACAAATTTAAGTAGATTAAACAAAAAAAACTCAAGAATTGTGTTGTTTCAGCTTATTTTATATAAGTATTTTGAACAAACAACAAACTTAATTTTTTGAGCATATAATTCATTTTTGTTTGTAGTTATTCTATTAGGTTAAGGTAAAGTAACTAAATAAATATTGCCAGTGTTGGAGGTAACGCATTACAAGAAACACAATATTACTTTTCTAAGTAACAAGTAAAGTAACGCATTTCTACTCAAAATTAGGTAATAATATATAAGATACTTTTTTTTTTTAAATGTAACGCGAGTTTCTTTTTAGATTAGTTAATTCGCTTTTAACAAATAAATTGCTGAATTCAAATGATCGTAGTCACGTTGAATCCCACACACAACGAGAGAATACAGGAACAGCTAGAAAAGAACATAGCAGAGCCTTACATTTCTGCGATAGAAAAACTCTATTTTGAACACATGGAAGAAAAGGGAAAGAGGATTATCTGAATGAAGAGAGTAATTTTACTTTTCAATAAGACAAAAAGCCCAAAAGTAGCAGACACATTGCTCTAAACTTTCATTAATCTGTATTTACGGCATGTATAGCTAAGATAACATCATCCTACATTCACTTTTTTTAATGTGTTTTTTTAAAGGTAGTTTTTTAAAGTTATACAATGCGTTGTTAATGCGTTGTCATCTATTTAAAAAAATGTTAATAGCAGAGCTCCTCTATTTTTAAACCACCCCTAACCCCTGCAAGTTCTGAAAGAGATCAAGCCTCAGCCAGGTCAGAAACGCAAAAGTAACATTACTAAACACATTACTTACCTTAGTAATTACTTACTTAGTAATTACTTACTAACTAATAACACAACCCCCGACACTGAATATTGCCTTCTGAAGTACTTGAAATAAAAACCTTTTAATGTACAGACTTTAAAGATTTCATTTCAGTTGACTTTAATTTCAATTTCAATTAAATTTTAATTAGTTCAATTTCTTTTTTCATTTTGTTTATAGTTTTAGTTTTGAAGACAGAAACATAAAAATAAGTAAAAAGATAACTTTCATATCTCACAATTTTGACTTTTTTTCCTAGCAATCAAGGAAGTGTCAGAACTTTGAATAAACTTGCAATTGCAGAAATATTTTATTTATATCTTCTTCATTTCTCTCCCAATTCCAGGTTCATAACTTTCAATTTTACTTCGTTCATTCATTCGTTTGTTCGTTTGTTCATTTATGTATTTATTTATTTATTTATGGTGAACATTACAAAAGAAGTCACAATTAATTGATTATAAGTTATCTACATTATCTGTCTAAAAGAAATCCTTCTGCCATGGTGTTGTCCTTCCTCCAGCGTGCAAAATTAACTCCAACATTGATTCAGGATTTGAAAAAGTTTTGATTCAGTATGTTTTAGCTCTCGCTCTCTCGCTTGCTCTCTCTCTCTTTCTCATGAACGCGCCACACGTGTATGTACAAACGGCGCATTTACGTGAAAAACAGGTGCGCACTAGCTCAAATCTACATTTGATGACAGACAGTTTGAGCTAATTATCGGAATTATGGGAGAAGTCGGCCCGACACTGTTTTAATTGGATAAACATTTTTTTGTTTTATGCCTCACCTAGAATATAAAAATACATATAAACTCATTTAGATCATTTACTTTAATCATTACTATTGGAATATGTAGAGACTTTCAACCAGCACAACAAAAAATGTTTCTGAAGACAATCATCGACTGCACCTTTAAGTCGAAATTGCAAGATACAAAGTCAACATTTTATTGTGAAGTCACAATTTCAAGATGTTAACCAAACAAAAGAAATAATAATAATAATAATAATAATAATAATAATAATAATAATAATAATAATAATAATAATAATAATAATAATTGTGTAAAAGCAAATTACACATTTTCATTTTATTTTTTGTATCATGGCAAAAACAAGCTGCCATAATACCCCTAGTTCATTTAGAAAAGAAAAAAAAATGGGATTTCCTTTCATGTCAACTTTAACGGCATCATAAAAGTAGTCCCTATGACTCATGTGCAATATTCCAGGCCTTCTGAAACCATATGAGAGCTATGTGGCAGGAACATAATGGAGCTCACTGTTACTCACTGATCATCTTGACTTCAATGGAACAATCAACTGCTGCAAATGATGCATGAGTCATGAGTTACTGTAAGAGTCATGGGTTAAACTTGAGAACTGAAACTGTAAAGAAAAAAAAAAACGTAAACTAGTTTTGGGAATCTACTAATTGAAAACATGAGGCTGAGTAAATAAGCAGAGGGTGAACTACTTTTTAAACATGTGGATCTGCTCATCATCAAAATAGCACAAGGATTTTATGGCATCAGCAAATGCACTCTGAAATACGAAAAGTCAAGGTTTGCTGGTAAGGTTTTTAGAGTTCAGTGTCAACATTCGTGACTGGGTGTCGTTGGCTTTGCTTGCATGTCAATCTTCAAGGCAACTGAGCATTTCTTTATCAACAAGTCAGCTAGACAGTCTTTTGAAAAGGCACTAAAACCAAACAACAACACCTTTCACATTTCAATGTCAATGAATGGCTGTGCGTCAATCGTTACAGTATGCTTGCACCGCAGTCTTCACAGAAATTCAATGTCTTTGTCATCACATCTGACGTACTGACAGAAATGCTGCCCATAACACTCAACATGTTTTGGCGCTAACGCAGCTTGTGTCGTCTGCTCAGGTCAGGGAAGACTAAATAAAAGTGTATTTGTAAAACATGTGAGATGTACTATACAGTGCGAAGTGAATTAGTTCTGTTGTAATGTTTGTGCAACAATTGAAACCAAAAATAAACAGTAATAATGACTGTCTTCAAACAGGTTTCAGAAACACATCCACTTTCTGCTAGTTGTCATACAGTACCTGTGTGCTATGAGTTGGTTTAGCAAGTTTGCATGGTGATAGATCTAATACAGTCATATTACATGTGTTACAGTGGTTGTGATCCAAAGCCCAAGTCCATCAGATGAATGGCTCACAGTCAATCTAAATACAGTGAATATATTAAGCCATCCAGATACCTTTTGCCTAATGTTTATACCGTTTTCGACCTATTATATAATAAGGAAGCATGTCATATTAGATGCAGCCTTGATTTAAAAAAAAAAAAAAAAGCTAATCTGGCAATGGTAACGCAGCTTGTGTCGTCTGTTTAGCCCAGGAAAGACTAAATAAAAGTGTTTTTGTAAAACATGAAACATTTTAAGAGCTACGGCGTGTGGTTTACTATACAGTGCGAAGTGAATTATTTCAGTTGTAATGTCTGAAACAGGTTTCAGAAACGCATCCATTTTCTGCCGGCTGTCAAATCTGTGTGCTTTGAGTTGGTTTAGCAAGTTTCCATGGTGGTAGATCTAATACAGTTGTATTACATGTGTTACAGTGGTTGTGATGCTTCACTGTCTCCCAAAACCCAAGTCCATCAGATGAATGGTTCACAGTCAATCTTAGTACAGTGAATATATTAAGCCATCCAGATACCTTTTGCCTAATGTGTATACTGTTTTCGACCTATTATATAAAAAGGAAGCATGTGATATTAATGTAGCCTTCATTTTAAAAAGAAAAAGAAAAAAACTAACCTGGCTGTGGTAACGCAGCTTGTGTTGTCTGTTTAGCCCAGGGAAGACTAAATAAAAGTGTATTTGTAAAACATGAAATATTTTAAGAGCTATGGCGAGTGGTTTACTATACAGTGAGAAGTGAATTATTTCTGTTGTAACGTCTGTGCAGCAATTGAAACCAAAATAAACAGTAATAATGACTGTCTTCAAACAGGTTTCAGAAACACATCCACTTTCTGCCGGCTGTCAAATCTGTGTGCTACGAGTTGGTTTAGCAGGTTTGCATGATGGTAGATCTAATACAGTCGTATCACATGTGTTACAGTGGTTGTGACGCTTCACTGTCATCCAAAACCCAAGTCCATCAGATGAATTGTTCACAGTCAATCTAAATATAGTGAATACATTAAGCCACCCAGATACCTTTTGCCTAATGTTTTATAAATACTATGAATTTGCATATATACTGTTTTTGACCTATGATATTAAAAGGAAGCATGTGATATTAGTGCAGCTTTAATAAAAAAAAACAAAAAAAACAAGCTAACCTGGCAGTGGTAACGCAGCTTGTGTCGTCTGTTTAGCCCAGAGAAGACTAAATAAAAGTGTATTTGTAAAACATGAAATATTTTAAGAGCTATAGCGAGTGGTTTACTATACAGTGCGAAGTTATTTATTTCTGTTGTAATGTCTGTGCTGCAATTGAAACCAAAATAAACAGTAATAATGACTGTCTTCAAACAGGTTTCAGAAACGCATCCCCACTTTCTGCCGGCTGTCAAATCTGTGTGCTATGAGTTAGTTTAGCAGGTTTGCATGGTGGTAGATCTAATACAGTCGTATTACATTTGTTACAGTGGTTGTGACGCTTCACTGTCATCAAAAAAGCCAAAAGTCCATCAGATGAATTGTTTACAGTCAATCTTAGTACTGTGAATATATTAAGCCATCCAGATACCTTTTGCCTAATGTTTTATAAATACTATGAATTTGCATATATACTGTTTTTGACCTTTTATATAAAAAGAAAGCGTGAGATTTTAGATGCTGCCTTGATTTTAAAAAAGGCTAACCGGGCAGTAGTTCCTATGCTAGCCTAGCAAAAGCAGTAGAGATGCTCTAGAGACAATGCTAACAGCTTTCTTCAGGTATTATAGACCTCCTTAAAGGAGATACGATGCTAAAAAGAGCAATGATCAGGGAAAAAACACAATGCTTGATAAAATCTAAATATTAAAATACTTCAGTGGCAAAAAAATAAATAAATAACACACCTCAGTTAAGTGCAGACAGCTATTTGTGACAGTTTTAGAGATTCATTATGCTACAACGCTAACATTTGACTAACAACAATTTTATTTACAGTACAAGGAGAAAAAAAAAACACTTTGAAAGAAAGAGAGAGTGAGAGAAAAAACATATCACGTCTCATTCCCTTAAGTACAATTCTCGACCTCACTCTCCCTAGAGAAAACAATAGAAACATTCTCTCTGCTCTGGAAACAAATGCTCTGTTTTGATTTCTGCAGCCTTGAATGGATGGAGATAAAAGCAGAGACCATCTGTCTGGTTGGCGGAGCGGCACTGGGAATTGATCACAGTGAGTTACAGTAAGTGCATTTGCATTCTCGCCGCTCTAAACTCCTTTATTATCCCCACGACGACTCGCTCTTCCAGCTGAGCCCCTCGGTAACAGGGTGACAAAACGCCTAGTGGGTAAACACCTTTAAAAGGATTTGACGCACTATAATGGAAAAAACGCTTCTGTTTTGTTATGGCCTTTCACTTTCTGTTTGGCTTGAGCAAGAGTAAAGCATTGTTGTGGTGCGCAATCAGATAAAGGCAGATGTGTATAGGAGAGAATATACAGAGGACAAAAGATGCTGCGCTAGCAAGTGCACAGAAGAAAATTGTACCTTTGAAAGTAAATAAGGAACGAAAAAGAAAACACTTTGCTGTACTTGCAGTCTGAGCTCCAAGATCTCATGGCGGATTATAGAAACCATAAAGCCCAAGCGCAGACCATTACTGAATACCTTAGGGAGCATCGTTCCCATGCATAATGTAGACAGTTTATTTATTTTTTAAACAAAAACAATGTACTTCCATTCTTACCAGTGTGCATTAGGAGCAGTGCTTGTTCATCCAATAGCGGGATTCAAAAACCTGTCTGAGAACAATCACTGTATCCAAAATTGCATACTGGAAGGGTAAAGGCCAGTTATTAGAAGCTATTGCAAGCAAACCTCACTCCTCTAAACATGCTAGAGGCCGTGGTCTTTAGTGTCGTTTTTAATACCCTCAGCTCTGGTTTGAATCCCACATCGCGCTGGGTAAGTAGAACCAGAGGGGTTACATTGGTGCCGTGACTCAGATGGGGGTGAGGTTAGCAAAGGTCAGCTAGTTTGAGCAGTGCCAGTAAATGCCACTACCCTGGCCTCTAAAAACACATTAGCGACTGGTGCTAAAGTCTGAGGTTTTTAGCGTCCTTGTTAATATGTCTGTTTATGGTTTCAATGCTACTCTTGGCTGGTAGACTAGAATTAGAGAGGTAACATTGGTGCCATGGCCTAGATGGGGTGAGGTTAACAAATGTCAGCTATATAACAAGAGGTGCAGTGAAACTAGAAACTCATGTCCTTGTTAGTGTACTCGTCATCCATACCAGAAAAATTGGTTTATATCCCACCCTGACCTAAACGAGTGGATAGGTTGAGGGTTACAGAGGCCAGCAAGTAAACCTCACTCACCTGGTTTCATGAGGTGAACTTCACCACTGACAGTAGCGGCAACGGAATTGAATGTCCTTTTAACTGCATTCACATCCCATGGCGGAAATGTTGGTTCAAACCTCACTCACAGCAGGGCAAGCACAACCAGAGGTGTTACTTTTTCTCCTATGACCCAGATTTGGGTGAGGTTAACAGAGTCCAACGAGTAAAAGGTATGCACTTTCACATCCCTGGCCCAAGATGCATCTTAACACCATGCTAGAAACTTTAGCGTCCTGGTTAGTGTGTTTACATCATTTGTCGCAGGTTCAAATCGTGGAACGCACATTTGGATTCAAACTCACTTTGTCACAACTCAAAAAAAGCATATTCTGCATGTGTAATATACCAACTATTAGAAGCTGAACTAGAAACATCACTCTCCTGGCCTCAAAAAGGTACACAGCTCACTGATGCAAGAAGCTGTGATGTTTAGCATCAGTTTAACACTCCTATTTCATACTTTATGCTGGTTATGTTTAGATGCTCACTCTGTACAGGACAAGAAGATCTAAAGGGGTTACATTCTTGTTGTAACCCAGATAGGGGTGAGGTTAACGTAGGATAACGTATGATTTGTGTGAGTAACCCTCTCTCTTTGACCTTAGAAGGTGCACTAGCAACTGACGGTGTAGATGAGGCCTTTATCGTCTTTGTTATATGCCCATTTCACCTGTTGGATAAGTTGGTTCGAATCGAAGGCTTGCACCAAAAGGGTTACATTGCTGCTGTAACTCAGATGGGTTAAGAGAGTCCAGCAGGTAAGAGCTGTGCTGGTAAACCTCACTCCCCTGGCTTCAAGAGACACACTAATAACGGACACTACAGGTTGTGGACTCAGTGTCCTTGTTGGTGTGCAAGTATAAACTGCAGAGGTGATTTGGTTTGAAATTTATTTTGTGACCCTTTAACCTAAATTCACACTGTATTTTTAATGAATGCCCTATTAAAAGTGCAAGTAAACCTCACTAAACTGCTGAGGTGCAAAATTGACTGATGCAAGAGACTTTGTCCTTAGTGTCACTAGCACCCACCTCCCATTCTGGAAACACTGATCTTAATCCCGCTCTGAGCAGGTTGCATTGAACTAGAGAGGTTACACTGGCACTATGACCCGGATACAGGTGAGGGTAACCGAGGTCAGCTTAGTAACAACACTAGGAAATCTTACACCCTTGGCCTCAAGAGGAAAACTAATGACTGACGCTAGAAGCAGTGTCCTTGTTAGAATGCCCGCATCCGGTTCGAATCCCAGAGGGTTTCAATATATTTAGCACTACATTTGGTTCACTGTCATTTTCAAATAGTCTCATGTGGCCTTGTGGGACAGCAAAGTCTCCATCAGATGCACAAGTCATCTGAATATCTTTTGTTTTCTGTTGTTGATTTAGAGCTAATCTGCCCACATTCTTTTCACCTACTATATATTATGAAAGTAGTAAGCTTGGGTTAAGATGATCACTTATTTCCCAATTACAAAATGATACACTTTAGCTTTACATAAGTGCGAAAAAGGTACAAGCATGAACCGAAAAAGGAGAAAGTGAAAAGTTATTTCCCATTTTGCTGCTGCATCCCCTTGGAACAAGCTCAATTTAACCTTGAAGAATAATGAGATCTGACGTGCTTAAATGTTAGCATTCTTAAATCACCAGGAAGTGCCTCGGCGGAGCCCATAATCACTGTGCCAAATTGCTGTGCTCGCTAATTTCATTTCTCCCTCCGCATTCACTGGCAGTTAGACTCCATTACTCAACAACAGCCATTTAATGCTCCCAGGTCCCAGAGGTGTTACATTAAAATGTAATAACTTGCAATGTAAATGAAAACAAAAACCATTATTTTTCCTCTCCCTCCCCATGCTCTCCCATCTCCTCCTACCTATCTCTCTCTGTAGGGGGAGTTGGAATCTAATTCTCAGCCCATCTGGCTGGTGTAATGAATGCGAGCTAAGCCAGGATGCTCTCCTATTGACTCTGAGAGCATGGCGAAACACCTGATTGGCCCTCCCGGGGTATTCTGTGACATTGGGCCAGTAGTAATTGGAGACCCATAACTCTGTTATGTACGGACTATCAATTTCTAAATTGGTCTGCCTGCATTTGTGGCATTGTTTGATAAGGTGATCTCCCTAGAATCGTAAAACTGTAATATGCTTTGATAAGGCAGGGAAGAGGCGCTTAGGCCAGGTTTAACCTCTATGCAGAGAGCAGCCTCCCTCTGAGAGGAGCAGCTTTAGCTATAGGAGTCCTGCAACATAGCAGGTTTCATTATGATCAGGCCACTTCCGCACAGAGAGGAACCTCAGATTGTATTAATAACATAGCAGGGGGGAGTTAGTCTGGTCAATGAGCTGCAAAAAACCATGTGGACAGTCTGCTCAGTGCATTCGAACTGTTAAATCAGGCAAACGCCAACATGCATACAAAATCAATTAAAGCTAAATGAATAAACAATATAAAATACAAAACAATGTACTGCATTAAAGGCCAGCCTAATATGAAAACAGCTATCATGCTTTCTTCTGAATATATCAGAGTAAAACAATAATAACTGTAGGACATCACTTGATTTTGTCTATGGAGATGTCTTTGCCAAAGAGAGGGAAGTTATTTTGATTATAATGGATAAAAATAGTCTTTTTTAAGGGGTGTATATGTGGTGCGTATATAAACAAGTACACCCTATTTTGAAAGTGAATATTTTTATCAATTTCTCAGTATTTACAGGTAATATATTTCGGTGCATTTGAACAAAACATTTTACAGATGATTTATTAAACATATTAAATTTATTAAAATAATATTTTAGTCACAGAATGTCATGTAATGGACAACAGAGTTTAGGATCCAAATGCAGGTTCATTACAAGAATGGTAAATTACAAAAACAGCTGAATGGTCAGTACCGACGACATGCAGTGTAAACAAACAGACAAGGCAGATATCAAAAACAGCAAGGCAAGAGAAACATGCCGTAGCGTACACTAAACAGAGAAACAAGACTCAGCCCAGATGTGTGTGTGTGTGTGTGTGTGTGTGCTGTTTATATAGACCTTGAATCAGTCCATGACTAGCTTCAGCTATTTGCGTGTGCAATAAGTGGAAATCAGGAACCGGTGTGTGCGAGATGCAATACTTTAATGTGGTGTGTGTGTAGTTCTCCAGCGACCTGGAGATAGTGACAACGAACATCTTAAAAAAAAATAGAAAGATAATACATTTAAATTAAATTCCCACAAAATATTGCAAAAATTACAGACTACAAAATTTCCTTCATGGGGTCGCCACGCAGCGGAATGAAACACCAACTTATCCAGCTTATGTTTTACACAGCAGATGCCCTTCCAGCTGCAACCCATCACTGGGAAATATCCATAAACACTCATTCCCACACATACACTTCAGACAATTTAGCCTACTCAATTGACCTCAATTTGGACTTGTGGGGGAAACCGGAGCACCTAGAGGAAACCCACACGAACACGGGGAGAACATGCAAACTCCACACAGAAAGGCCAACTGACCCAGCCGAGGCTCAAACCAGTGACCTTGTTGCTGTGAGGCGATCGTGCTTCCCACTGCGCCACGTGACACCCTACAAAATGTCAACGAAATTTAATTTGTTTTTTCTTTTTCAAAAAAAATATATTTAATATTTTCCACAACATATTTTTATTGTATTATTTTTGGACCATTATTGCAAAGTTATTTTGTAAGATTAGCTGCAGATTTGGCTTTGGTACTGACTAATCAAACGTATATGTAAAAATATAATACTGTAAATATTGTAAAGGAAATATTAATTTAAACAAGAGATTTGTGAGGGGTGTTCTCATATATGTAAAATATATAAGCATTAAAAAAATATTAAATTATTTATTTTTTCACTAAAACATTTGACTGCTCTTGAAGAAGAAGAAAAAACATGAAGGGACTAACTTAGATTACTCTAAGCACTTTATGCAGCCAGACAAAACTCAATGACCATTGGAAATCTTATACAGAGAGTGAGATGTTCTTTGCCTCATCCTTCTTCGAGGACAAGTCTACATATTCATTCAATTTATGCATTGGGGACATGATAACCTCCTTTTCCGTAAACACTCAAACGCCTCCACAATCTAGGAAATCTAACAGGCATGGCAGAAGGCACGTAGCAGAGTCGGTCTGAGACACGCCAGTCCTTCTGCTGACCAGAAGGTGGAGAAAACAGCAGACCATGAGGTTTAATTGGAGGATAGAAGGTGTTATATACAAGTTTGTGTGTGGAGACGACTAAAGAGCAAGATAAACATGCTCGCTTTGCTACAGGAAATATGGGTTGTACCTGCTGGGGTGCAACTGTTAGCCTGAAGCGAAGCCGCAGAGGAGCTGAGGTAAGACTGAATAGTGCTAGTGTTAAAACCACAAAAAGGTTCTGCCCATATTTCATTTTTTCTCTCTCTGCCCTTCTGCTTACTTTTGCTTTCTGTCTTTTTCCATTGCACGCTCGAGCTCATTTCGTACGGCCAGTGCATAAATTTGCTGGTGACTGCTACCTTTAACGCCTAAGCAATGGAGAGTGTGATCTTACACCTCGCACATGACGCATAGTGAAACTGAGGTCGCGAGGAGGAAGAAACCGACATTCAACGTGAGGAGGAAGAAACCGACATTCAAAACACACACATGGAAAGAACGTGACAAAAAAAAAAACTATTTTAAGGCATTTAAAGTTCAAGCATGCTTATTCACTCTTTAATATACAGTATACTGTGGTTGTGTGTTAAAAACTAAAATCATATTTTTTGAACGCCCCCATTCTCACAGGGCGTCAGTGTTAATGATTCTTATTTACTTTGAATGAAGTGACATCAAAGATTGCTGAATTGAAAATGCACAGGGTAGACTGCTCATGGCAGAAGTTGAAAACACCAATGCATGCGTCAGCCAATCAGATTGCTTCGTACAAATAGACTAGTGCATATACTAGCCAAAATGTTCATGTTACACCAGAGAATAGCAGTTCGTCAGACCATGATGACCAAGTGTTGTGAAATTCGCGTCATTAGGCGAAACGGTTTTTGTTTATAGCTCTGGCAAATGTGCTGGTACTCAGGTACCAAACTGCAAAGCTTAAATATATTAACAACAAACTTTAGGTTCCTCATGGCCACCTAACCATGACCACAGCACATAAAATTTGTCACACTGCCACCTATTGGTCAAAAGTTACTAACTAACAAAGGAACTAATACTAACTAATAAATCATTCATATATTCATTGTTTTCACAATTGTCTGATATTTTAAATGAAACATGTATTCAAAAACTCATTGTTTCACTGGTCTAATGCTACTCACTAATCTTGTTGCTTTTGTCCTTTGGACTGCTTTGCTCATTCTGCCTGTGGACTGCTGTGCTCATTTTGCTTCTAGTCTGTTTTTACTCATTCTGCTTCTGGACTGCTTTGCTCTTTCTGCTTCTGGACAGCTTTGCTCGTTCTGCCTCTGGACTGCTTTGTTCGCTCTGCCTCTGGACTGCTTTGCTCATTTTGCTTCTAGACTGTTTTTTCTCATTCTGCTTTTGGACTGCTTTGCTCGTTCTGCCTCTGGACTGCTTTGCTCGGTCTGCCTCTGGACTGCTTTGCTCGGTCTGCCTCTGGACTGCTTTGCTCG
>CAIGQQ010006766.1:4141165-4196456 GCA_903798035.1 Danio albolineatus
AATAATAATAATAATAATAATAATAATAATAATAATAATAATAATAAAATACAATTATTATTATTAAACAATATAATAAAACCCCAAAAAGCTGAGCCTAAATTATATTACTTTTTAATGGCAGTGCAAATAATTTTCCTATTTTAGAATAGAAACCACATACAGTAGGCTCAAGATAAGACTATTTCCTGGCATGAACATAAATGCTCCTGAAAAGCTAAAAAAAAAAAAAAAAAAAAAGATCATCATTACACCTCCAGAGGGCTACAAACGCAAACCTTCAGAGTTCTTAATAAAACTAACACAGAAAGTGTTATAGGAGGTGTTAAAATCCCAGGTAGCAAGGAAAGGAGAAAGAAGAAAAAGAAAAAAAAACATGATGAAATTCAACTTCCCTCCCTGTAGCCCTGACAAAAGGCAAGAGGCAGAGCTCTCTTCTCGCCCTTAGGAGAGACGCCATGTTGAAACCCACTAGAGCTATAAAAGAAACATTTTAGCTTGTGTGTAAGAGCCGTATCGCTCCGAGCGCTGCTTAATTTCTGCCTTTGTTTGGGTGGCAGGGAGGCTCTCAGGGTTCTGTAAGGCCTGCGGGTCTTTTGTCTCACAGTAGAGGAGGTCTGTTCAATGCCTGAAGCATTTTTGTTCAGAGAAAGCTTTTGTTCCGCCCCTCATGCTGAGATTTGGCAATGGGTCTCAGGCTGAAACACAAACCCAGACAGAAGCACAGGTATTTCCTCTGAGATTGTGTCAAGAACTAGCGTGCCAAACGCAGCCTGAGATCATAAGAAAAGAACAGTGATGCTATAAAGGAACGTAGAACATAATTAAAACAAGTGTCTCTTTGGACTCTATGGCATTCACATGTTTCAAAGGCTAATTAAAAAAAAGATATTTATTTGTAATGAGTTTAGTTGTGCTTGTCCATCCAAAACATGCCACCATTATGTTATGTACTTGTTAGCTGCTGTTGCTAATGTGCTTGATTGGATTGCTAAGATGGCTACGTACAGGTGGTTGCTAGGTTGTTATTCAGATACACTCTCCTATGTTATGGACTCAGAAACAGTGGTTCAGCACAGATAATTAACATGATGTTGTTTTCACAAAGGGAAACATTTGCGTTTTTATGAAGAGAATTATGAAGACCAACAGATCGTGATTGATTGAACAATAACATGAGAAGTACTGATAGACAGAATAACAGAATGGCATGTAGAATCACAGCTAACAGGATGGATGGATGGATGGAATGGTACGATAAATAGAACGATAGATAGATAGATAGACGGAACAATAAACAGACAGATAGAAGGATAGACAGAATGCTAGACAGAACGATAGATAGATAGAACGATAGATAGATAGATAGATAGATAGATAGATAGATAGATAGATAGATAGATAGATAGATAGATAGATAGATAGATAGATAGATAGATAGATAGATAGATAGATAGATAGATAGATAGATAGATAGATAGAAAGATAGATAGATAGATAGATAGATAGATAGATAGATAGATAGATAGATAGATAGATAGATAGATAGATAGATAGATAGATAGATAGATAGATAGATAGATAGATAGATAGACGGAACGATAAACAGACAGATAGAATGATAGACAGATGATAGATAGATAGACAGATTTAGATAGATAGATAGACAGACAGACAGACAGACAGACAGACAGACAGACAGACAGACAGACAGACAGACAGACAGACAGACAGACAGACAGACATACAGGACGATAAACAAAATGATAGAATAATAGACAGAATGATTGACAAAATGATAGATAGAAAGAAAGACAATTTTAGAATTATAAACAGAACAACAGATTGACAAACAGAACAATACACAGAATAATATATAGATTGCTAGGGTGTTCTGTGCGGTTGCTATGTTATTTGGCCGTCATTTCTACATTAGGGAAAACGAGCACTCTAATATGAACGTAAACATACTGAGCCATTTTGGGTCATTTAACCCATGAAGAAAACAGCCCGAGGGTTAGTGTAAGCGCAGACTCTGTCAGCCCGTATCCCGACTAATGGATGAGGTTGAGTCAATGTTAAAATGATAAGGGAGTTGAATGTTAAACGGCGGTTCTGCTCTGATAATGAGCCAGGTTTAATGTGCTGCGAGTCCCTGTGGGCTGGTCAGAGAGCTGGGCACCGGTCGTTTAAGACACCTGAGAGAAGCGTGTTATACGCCCACAGCTGCGTTATTAACCACAGCGCTGTAAATCCACATGATTTATAGAGCTCCCTTTCCTGTGTAATCACAGCGCAGCACAGGGGAGGAAGAGGAGGATGGAGAGGAGGAGAGGAGAGGAGGATGGGTGTTGAGGAGAGGTGTGAAAATGAAAAGGACTGCTGAGAGGAAGCTCTACTTCACTTCCAATTCAACTCTCCACCCATTTCATATATCCAGAGAATCTGCACAGCTACAGCGCATCCTGCTGTATTTACAAACCTGTGTGGAGAGAGGACTCTGAAGGAGAGCGAAGTAAGCTATGCAGTTTCTGCATTATTCCAGTCAGAGGTAAAACTAATGAAGTAATTTAAGAAAAACTGCCATTTGTGTTGTCAAAATTGAATCGCTGAAAAAATATGAATGCACTAATCTCAATTTTAAAACATTTAAATGAATGAGAAATAGCTATTTACTAACGCTCAATTAACCTCTTTAATTCTTTAAAATTTTAAGAATTTGTTTAATCTATCTAGACCTATTTATTTTCATAAATCAGCCACCTACCATAAAATGGAGATAAATAAATAAATAAATAGTTGTTCATAAAATAGATAAAACTTCTCCAACAATAGTAATGATGATGATGATGATATGAAATATGATATCAGAATATAATAGAATATAAAATAAAATATTAAATTGATAATATATAAAATAGAATTATGCAGAACAGAATATAATAGAATATTAGAAAGAATATAAAAACATTTAGAATAAAAAATACAATATAATAGAAGTAAAATAAAAAACTAATGATTTTAAAAATTAAATAATTAATTTAATAACAACTTAATTTAATAAAAATGTATTTGATTCATAAAAATGTTTATTAAAATCTTGTGAGATGGATGACTGTTTCTTCTTCTTCTAATTATTATTAATATTACTGTATTATTATTATTTTTTATCATTATTATTACTATATTATTATTATTATTATTATTATTATTATTATTATTATTATTTTTAGTAGTAGTAGTAGTAGTAGTAGTAGTAGTATTAGTAGTAGTAGTAGTAGTAAATATAACTGCGATCAAATAAATAAACCTCCCTGCAATATTCTACACAAGCTTTGTTGTTTATAAAATTGAATAATTGAAAATAAATATGAATGCATTGCCTTCTAAATGAAAATATTTAAATTAATAATATATATTTACTAATGCACATTTTAATATTTTCCAATGCCTTATTTAATACAGATTCGTAAACAAACACAAATAAATTTACAGTGTATATATTAACAGCATAAATAAATAAATAAATAAATAAATAAATAAATAAATATTTAATTGTTTTATCAACAACAACAACAACAATAATAATTTTCTTAGCATGGTTCTGAGTTGCAGCTGGAAAGGCATCCATTGTGTAAAACAAATGCTGGATAAGATGCCGGTTCATTCTGCTGTGGCGACCCCTGATAAATCAGGGACTTAGCTGAATAGTACATAAAATAAGTATCAATGATTTTAAAATAAGAAAACAACACCACTCCACTCTCTCCATTAAACACAATCTAGATGGAAAGCCTCCTATGGCTCTTCTGATATTTTAGTAATCTCTGGACTTTCCATTATCTACCAAAACCATCTTTGTCTAAGGGAAGTCCAGCATTAGAGCACAGTGGACGAGTGGAAGATCCCGGGGTCTCGCTGCGCCACACAGGCCTTAATGAGCTTTTAATGTAGCTTCCCATTTCAGTCAGGAGACCGAGCTCGCAGCCAAACAATAAAGTAAATAAATGCCTCCGCCGAGAATAATCTACAAAGGTGCTTGGCATCCCTCATCTCTCTCTCAGAATGAATAAAAACCACACTGCTCATTTTCTCTCCCAACAGATAGATGTTTGTAATTGGAGGTTTAATTTATGATCGGGTCGTCTTTTGGATAATGATATCGAGCCATTGTAATTCGCTGATGCAAATGGTATTTTATAACAGTCCATAAAAATGCCGGTGCCACGCAAACGAACAACCAAACATCCTGAGTGTTCATTACGCTTCTCATTAAGGCATTCAAGTCTCTGTTAAATGCTTTTCGAGGCCGAGGCAACATGTAATTAAAGCCTGATTGAGCAATAGCACATATAACGTAGCCCAGCAATTTACATTCGTCACCATTTGTGCCGAGCTACAAAGACCCGCTATTGCCAGAATGGAAGAGGGCAGGATGTACTGACAAACAGTTTGAGAAAATAAATAAATAAATAAAATACAATTCGCGCACCTTTGGTTTAATGACTATTGTTAAAGTGGGCAATTATATCACCGCTATGGAAAGAGAAAAGAAAATAATACTTAAAACTTAAATGACAGGCCATTTAAATAAAAAACGCCAGATAAAAGATATTAATATTGTAGTATGATCATTTTGAAAAACAGCATGATATACACTCACCAGCTACTTTATTAGATACACCTGTCCAACAGCTCACTCGTTAATGCAAATTTCTAATCAGCCAATCACATTGCAGCAACTCAATGCATTAAGGCATGTAGATATGGTGAAGACGATCTGCTGTAGTTCAAACTGAGCTTCAGAATGGGGAAGAAAAGGTGATTTAAGTGACTCTGAACGTGGCATGGTTGTTGGTGCTGGACGGGCTGGTCTATTGGAGTATTTCAGAATCTGCTGATCTACTGGGATTTTCACGCACAACCATCTCTAGGGTTTACAGAGAATGGTCCGAAAAAGAGAAAATATCCAGTGAGTGGAAGTATGTGGGAGCAAATGCCTTGTTGATGCCAGAGGTCAGAGGAGAATGGCCAGACTGGTTTAAGCTGATAGAAAGACAACAGTAACTCAAATAACCACTCGTTACAACCAAGGTATGTAGAAGAGCATCTCTAAATGCACAACACGGCCAACCTTGAGGTGGATGGGCTACAGCAGCAGAAGACCACACCGGGTGCCACTCATGTCAGCTAAGAACAGGAAACTGAGGCTACAATTAGCTAAGGCACACCAAAATTGGACAATAGAAGATTGGAAAAATGTTGCCTGGTCTGATGAGTTTCTGTTTCTGCTGCAACATTTGGATGATAGGGTCAGAATTTGGTGTCAACAACATGAAAGCATGGATCCATCCAGCCTTGCATCAATGGTTCAGGCTGGTGGTGGTGTAATGATGTGGATGATATTTTCTTGGCACATTTTGGGCCCATTAATACCAATTAAGCATCGTGTCAATGCCACAAACCACCTGAGTATTGTTGCTGACCATGTCCATCCCTTTATGACCACAGTGTACTCATGTACCGATGGCTACTTCCAGCAGGATAACGCGCCATGTCATAAAGCGCAAATCATCTCAGACTGGTTTCGTCAATGAGCACCTTTGGGATGTGGTGGAATGGGAGATTCGCATCATGAATGTGCAGTGGACAAATCTGCAGCAACAGTGTAATGCTGTCAAGTCAATATGGACCAAAATCTCTGAGGAACATTACAGTACCTTCTTGAATCTATGCCATGAAGGATTAAGGCCGTTCTGAAGGCAGAACAGGATCCAACTCTGTTCTAGTAAGGTGTACCTAATAAAGTGGCCGGCTAGTGTAATGTGATGGTACTTACTTGTACAAAAAAATCATTGCCATGAATGCTAGGTGATGTTAAAGCTGCTTGCTAAGAAGTTTCTAAGTTTCTATCAGGCTGGTATACAAGGAAATGCTGCCACTCCTGCAGCCCTACAGGCGCCCCCTGGGGGAAGAAAATGAATTTGTATTTCAAACCCACATGTTTACAATTTTAGGTCTGTACCAGTATCACTTATGTAGAATAATTTCATAAAATTTTCCTTTTTTTCCAATTCATATCTTGAAATTATACATTTAAATTAAACTTCCCAATTTAACGTACGTTGCTGCTTCATGTGAATTTTGATTAAAGTGCAGTCATTGCCTCTAATATGAAATGACTGCAGATTCCGCCTGTGATGAAGCAAATAAACATTTTGCTCTATACAGGTTTCAACAGACATTGTACTGTATACCAATACAAACACATACACACACACATTTCAACAGTAAACTACAAAATGCGTTGCTCTGGAACTTTTAAAGTACGTTCATTTTCTACACCCCAAATAATAATACTGTCATTTTTTTACTGTTCTACATTTCATAAAAAGCATTGTTCCTTGTTATTTTGACCTAGAAAGATAGTTTTGTCTTTTGAGTTAACCCATTAATACGATTGGTAAAATCACATTGAACAATGGACTGAACTGACTGCATCTGTTCTCACTGATCCAACTGATTCAGTCTGAGTGAGTGTTCACTTGCTGATTCACTCATTCAAATGATATAGTCAGAGCATGGTTTCAGTTACTGATTTAAATGATCTAGTCAGATCAGATGACCCAGAGTCTGCAGTTAATGACTCAATGATTCATATGATCCGGTCAGAGAAAGTCACCACTTAACCATGATTCAAATGATCAGGTCACTGAAAGTCTCTACTTACCGATTCGCTCATTCAAATGGTCATGTCATTAAAAGTTTTAAAATGATTCTCTGATTCAAACGAACAATGAAAGTCTCCAGTTAAGGATTCATTTATCAAATGATCCAGTCGGAGGAAGTATCTACTTAACTGTTCACTGATTCAAATGATCAGGTCACTGAAAGTCTCCACTTAACGATTCGCTCATTCAAATTATCATGTTATTAAAGGTTTTTAAACGATTCACTGATTCAAACAAACAGGTTAATGAAAGTCTCCAGTTAACGATTCATTTATTCAAATGATCCAGTTAGAGGAGGTGTCTACTTAACGATTCACTGCTTCAAATGACCAGGTCACTAAAAGTCTCTACTTAACGATTCGCTCATTCAAATGATCATGTCATTGAAAGTTTTTAAATGATTCACTGATTCAAACGAACAGGTTAATGAAAGTCTCCAGTTAGGGATCCATTTATTTCAAATGATCCATTCAGAGAAAGTATCTACTTAACGATTCACTGATTTAAATGAACAGGTCACTAAAAGTCTCTACTCAACGATTCGCTCATTCAAATGATCATGTCATTGAAAGTCTTTAAATGATTCATTCATTCAAACGATTCAGTCAGTTAACGATTTACTAATGCAGGCTGAAAATATATTCTGACATTTATATGCCTGTAATATAAGTAAATAGGGCCTTTTCGCTCATTGATCATCTGCCAGAAAATCTGAACACACCAACACCAAGATCATAGGTTTGAGCCCCAAAGAAAACACAGACAGATAAACGTAAACCTTGAAATCACTTTGAATAAAAGCAGCAGCCAAATATACAGTAAATGTAGCAGTTTGATGGAAATCACTGCGATGATAATACAGATGCTTGCTTTGGCATATACCTCGCAAAATTTAATAATAAAAAAAAAGAACGACAACATATTAACACTACTAATACCATAAAAGAAAAAGTCAAGAGGGTCACTTATTTTAAAAGTCTGTTGAGACTTGAACATAAAAGTAAAAAGACCTGTTTTTCAACTCTCCTAAGTAATATCTTAATTCACAATGTCATAATGGAAGGTTGTTTTGAAGCGGGGCTTGAAGAAACAAGCTTTTGAATATGTATTAACTTACATCTGCGAGCTGCATAATAAGTCAGGCCTTGGGACAATCATTGCAGGCATATTTTCATTTGTAGAGCTTAATTCAGAAAGCATGCCGGACCACACAGCCATGAATAATTAAAGCCTAAACAGCATTAAGCGCAAAAAAGCTTAAACAGGAAAAGCAATTAGCAGTTAATTCCCAACATCTGAACTACGCTCACATTTCCTTTCCATTCTCCCGGTTTAAGCCGACCGCAATGTGTGTGTGTGAGACGGTCCATCTCCAGTGGAAAAGAAAAGCAATCCAAGGTGAAAATGAAGTTACCATTCATCGCTATTCAAAGAGAGAAGCCTTCAGCGCTGCTCTAACGCTATGCCGTGCGGCCTGTGAAAAATATTTTCGTTTCCATTGAGTCGCTGCTTCTCAGAACCACCTTTATGTTTGGCTACTGGACTATGCAAGTGTGTGTTTCATCTGGGCTCCCATGAAGGAACCAAAAGCTTCTTTGTATGTGTGTGTATGTGTGTGAGGCCTCGAAGCTCCTACCTTTATCTCCCCGTGTGACTGATGTGTTGAAACCCTGCTGAGGTTAACAGCGCTTTTTATCTGTTGCTAGCAGCAACAGCCCAGTTCTCCCGGTGCGAGGGGAGAAACAGGACCGGGCCGCACACAGCGATAAACAAATATGGCTTTCACCCAGAAACACACCCCTCGGACAAACACACATACAAAAAAAGTGCAGGATATTGTCAGAGCATCAAACTATAACCCTGGTGCTTCTTGAACAAATGCACCAGAGGCATAACATGGAGGGAAAATACTAAGCCAGTTGTTCACATCTTGAAAATGAGTTGAAGGGTCGGTTGCAGGCAAGAATTAAAAAAATCATAGGAAATAATAAAATGCAGCTAAGGAAATATAACCAGAATTTTTTAAAAAATAAATACAAAATTTTATTTTAAAAAATAATAATAAAATAAAAAAATAAAACTTTGATATAATGCAACTTGAATCTTGATTGTTGATATTAAAGTTTATGCATCACTGTATTGATTAATTAATTAATCCGTTAGTTAGTTTCTTTGGTATATTAAAAATAAATAAATTAATTAATAAATATTAATCCAGCACAAAGTTATTTTAGTATAATTTTGATACTGTATACATTTGGTATCATATACACTATCAATATAATGGTGAATGATACACATTCCAACAAGACAATGACCGTAAGCACACACCGTATCTCTGTGACTGTTCTTGAATGACCTAATTGAACATCTCTGATGCAACCTGAAAATGGCTGTCCACCAAGGTTTACCACCCAACCTGACAGAACTGGAGAGAATCTGCAAAGAGAAATGCCAGATGATCCCCAAATTCAGGTGTGGAAAACATGTTGCATCTTCCATAAAAATGGCCCAAACAGAGCCCAGAGTTAAACCCAATTGAGCATTTCTGGAGAGACCTAAAGATGGCTGTCCACTAATGTTTACCATCCAACCTGACAGAACTGTAGAGGATCTGCAAAGAGCAATGGCAGAGAATCCCCAAATTCAGGTGTGAAAAAATGTTGCATCTTTCCCAAAAATGCCCCAAACAGAGCCCAGACTTAAACCCAATTGAGCATTTCTGGAGAGACCTAAACATGGCTGTCCACCAATGTTTACCATCCAACCTGACAGAACTGGAGAGGATCTGCAAAGAGCAATGGCAGAGAATCGCCAAATTCAGGTGTGGAAAAATGTTGCATCTTTCCCAAACATGGCCCAACCAAAGCCATGACTAAAACCCAATTGAGCATTTCTGGAGAGACCTAAACATGGCTCTCCACCAATGTTTACCATCCAACCTGACAGTACTAGCAAGGATCTGCAAGTAGAAATGGCAGAGGATCCCCAAATCCAGGTGTGGAAAACATTGCATTTTTCCAAAAAGACTCATGGGTGTATTAGATCAAAAAGGTACTTCTGCTAAATACTGAGCAGATGGTCTGACTTAGGACTATGCAATATTTCAGTTTTTCTTTTTTAATAAATCTGCAAAAATGTCAAGAATTCTGTTTTTCATCTGTCAATATGGGGTGATATGTTTACATTAATGAGGGAAAAAAAGAACTTAAATGATATTAGAAAAAACAGCTGCAATATAAGAAATAGTGAAACAATTAAAGGGATCTGAATACTTTCCGTACCCACTGTAACTGAACATATATAACAAGGTGTACCACAACCTCAGATGTGCACTACTACTAATGATTCAGCCAACCAATTAAACATACACAACAGGTAAATAAATACAAATAAATGCAACCCATGCCCAAATCATTCATTCATTCTTTCTTTCATTTCGTTCATGTTTGTTTGTTTCCTGTCAGGTCCCTACCTGACAAACTGAAGGCTATGATTCTGTATTCCTCAAATTCAAAACACCTTCTCCCTGTTTTCTAATCAGCACCAATGCTTTAAAAGCAACTCCGAAACGAATATTTCATGCTGACAGTATCAGTCTATCCCACATCAGAAAGCAGAACAACACCTTCTCACCAACAAATGGCACATAACAGAGGTTACTTTGCCCGAGGTTGTGTTCGTGTTCTCCATGTAGGTGGTGTTTGGGCCTGCAGGTGCTCTGATCTGAACACCGGTGGGTGTTTGTTGCAGAATGGAGGCGTGTGATCCATGACAAGAAGATGGAGACCATTTTTATTTGTCGTTTTTGGTTCATATCTGCGTCAGAGGTCCTTTGTATCAGCTTTGATGAATTATAATCAGGCAGGTGCTTTGTAAGAACCAATTTTTATGTGTCATGGTTAAGTACTGGCAATGTTTGCAATCATTTTGTATGAGACACAAGAATGACATTGACTCTAATCTTGTGTGAACAGCGGTGAGCATCAGCATTTTTAGATGGAACGAGGGGTCAGACTGTAAACAGAGCACCTGTTCTGAACAAGCTAACCCTGACAGACAGAGGCAGTGAAAGGATGAAATAAGCCACATGAGGATGAGCATTAGTCTCTTCATAAAAGGTAAGACATGTTATAAAACCACATGGTATAGACACAAAAAGTATATTATTATTATTATTATTATTATTATTATTATTATTATTATTGGAAATAATTTATTGAAATTTGTCTAATGTTATAGTTGGAATCCAACAAAATAATCTGTATAAAATTTTAATAGCAGAGAGTGCAAAAACGCTTATATTATGATATATAAAAAAACAAAGATACGATACAGTATGACCAAATGTTCAATACATTTAATACATTTATTATCATTATTATTAGTTGTAGTAGTAGTAGTAGTATTGTTGTTGTTATTATTAATAATGGAAATAATACATTTAAAATTTTGTAATATTGTTGTTAAATTTCAATTATTATTATTATTATTATTATTATTATTATTATTATTATTGTTGTTGTTGTTGTTGTTGTTGTTGTTTAGGAATGCGCCAATAATGAAAACTCTGGACAAGTAGAGCAATTGTGGATGCACTTGGCCAAAAACTAAAACAAAAATGCTTTTTAAAATTGTTTGTTATTTATTATTTTATTAAATATTGTAACGTAATTTTGTCAGACATTTTAAAATTTATTATAAATTATTTTAAATGAATAGATTTATTATTATTATGATTATTATTACCAATATCAAAAACTCTGAACAAGTAAAGCTATTTTGGATGCACTTGGCCAAATAACTAAACCAAAAAACGTTTTTTTGTTATTAGTTATTATTATATTATATTATATTATATTATATTATATTATATTATATTATATTATATTATATTATATTATATTATATTATATTATATTATATATAACCCAATTTTGTCAGACTGTTTAAAATTTACAAAAATTTTATTATACAGCTAAAAATAAAAACAAACAACCTCATTGGACACCGCTCTTGCACTCTTGCATCATTAATAATCATATTATTATTATTATTATTATTATTATTATTATTAATAATAAAACAAAATCTAATCTTTTATCTTTCATGTTTATCAAATTGCTACTTTTTGTAAAAAGAAAAAACACTTTTCCGCACACAGAAAAGCAGTTTTTTCACTGAAATTTCCTTCATAATTTAAATGCAACAATTGCCAAACAATGCAGAAGTTTGAACCATGCAGTTACACATGTATCGATAAATTCAATGTGGTGTCAATCAAAAACTATTCATCTATAACCAGGCTCAAATAAGCCTCTCCCACTGGGGGCCTAACTCACAACTTTCCAGGTGGTGTCCCACTTCTCTAGCCTCCATCAGCTTCCACACATCTCTCTCTCTTTCTCTCTCTCTCTCTCTCTCTCTCTCCATGCATTAGCCTTTAGCACTTTCACTCCTCGCAGATGATTACCAACACAACGTGAAGTGTCAGAGCGGCCCCCAGGGGCCCCTGACCGTAACACTGCGCCTCCAATTCTGGAAGATAACACACTCATGCACAGAAACACACACACAAACTTGAGCCTGGAGCATTTGGTGCTTTGTTAATCTCATGAGCACAAACACACACACAGACAGAGCAAAGGGCCAAAGGGTCCAACTACACATAAACAGATTTGATGGCACTGCGGTGTAAAAGTGAAACACCCTGCAATATCCTGCCTTTTTCTTTCTTTTCTTCAATTCCCTCTCAGTTTTTTCTCTTTTATCTCACTCGCAACATCATGTACAGAGGAGGACAAGGTTTGTGGCTCTCCGGTCATGTATTTTCTGCTTAAACTGATATGACAGTGGAGGCTTACAGGCCTTTTGCAGAGACGCTTTCTTTTCATTGCCATGTCGGAAAGTGGCCATGAGGCAACATGAGTTTAACATGCTCTACTTTTCACTGAGGGGAGAGAAAAAAACAGTATGACAATGCTAAGATCGAGTCTGTTGCTGTCTAAAGGATATGAATAATGACAATAAATAGCTAAACTAACATTGTTTTTTTTTTTCAGGTGAAGCTCGTTATGGAGCTATTGTCATGCAAGACGTCAATATTGCATCAGGAAACTTTTTATAACTTTGTGCAACTGAAATAATGTGAACAATTTGAATTATCTTGAGACCTACTGCAGCAGGTTTACTAAAGTTCATTAATTCATTTACCTTCGGCTAAGTCACTTATTTATCAGGGGTCACCACTGTGGAATGAACCACCAATTATTCCGGCATTAGTTTTATGTAGCAGATTGCCTTCCAGCAGCAACCCAGTACTGGAAAACACCCATACACTCTCACATTCACACATGCACTCATACACTCTGGGCAATTTTGCTTACCCAATTCACCTATAGCGCATGTCTTTGGACTGTGGGGGAAACTGGAGCACCTGGAGGAAACCCACACCAACATGGGGAGAGCATGCAAACTCCACACAGAAATGCCAACTGGCCGAGCCAGGACTCGAACCAGTGACCTTCTTGTTGTGAAGCAACAGTGCTAAGCACTGTCCCGGGATGCTGTCCGGGACAGTGGTTAGCACTGTCCCGGGAGAGAACCCTGAGCTAGGAGATAGATGAGCCCAAGGTTCCCGCCTGGTCATTGAGTGTTAGGAGGTATACGAGATCAGGTGTTTCTCGAGTGCCCCCCATTAGTACCATGACTAATGTGAGGTTTTGTTTGTTTCAGTATGAAAGTTAAGTGCTTGTGACTGTTGTATGTTTTTTAGACTGTGGGAGGAAACCGGAGTACCCGGGGAAAACCCACATAACACGGGGAGAACATGCAAAACTCCACGCAGGGAGTGCTGGCTGACTCAATTAGACTTAAGCCTATGGCACTCTTGCTGCGAGGCGCCGCTGAACCGCCGTGTTGCCCGATAATGTAAGAGATAGAAGTGAAGGATAGAGGGTGGGGTGTTTTTTTTTTCCAAAAACGAAGATATGGGATGACGTTTAGCCTGGATATTTAAGGTAGTTTTGGAATGGTCTGATACGCTAGCTAATGATTAGCGATAGAGATCAGCTGAAGTTGATCATATCACGTGCTCCTCTCGAAATTAGTTTGTGAAACTGCACTTTGTGCAACATAAAATATGTGGACGTGAATAACACCAGAATCAGATACGTTACATATACAAATGATACATTTCATGTCTTACAGCAGATGGTAAACAAAAAACAAACAAAATAAAAAAATAAAAAAAAACAACATATATATTAGGGGTGCAATGGTTCAATCTACTCACGGTTCGGTTTTTTATCATGGTTTCAGGGTCACAGTTTTGGTAAGATACAATTATGTCCTATGTTTAGAAAAATATTCAGAAAAATTCAAAGCACAATTTACATGTTAATTGGGTAACAAACACTTGACAATGCAGCAGGCTTCACATATGACTGTAGATTTGCATGTTCTCACATTAATCAAATTTAAAAAGAAAGGTATTTTGAAAAGTGTACGTTCAAATAAAATGCTTTAGCAAATTAAAGAGAGAAAAAGCTTAAATTTGCATCTTGACTCAACAGTCTCTACCAATTACAGCGGGGAAAATAAGTGTTGAACATGTCATGCTTTTTTCTGGGAATAATATTTCTAAAGGAGCTGTTGACATGGAATTGAACCAGATTTGGTGAACAATTTTGGACCATTGTCTTGCTGAAATGTCCACCCTTGTTTCACCTTCATCATCCTGCTAATGTAGATGTTAGACTGAAGCAGCTGATATTAAATTACAGTGATGAAGGGCAGAGGGTTACTGAATAACTACTGAGATTTCAGCTGCTGTCTAGGCTTTCACTGCCTTCATGTGTTCAATAATTTTTCCCTGCGTCATTTCATTTTATTATGAAAAACTTAATTTTTAAACTAATTAGGTTTGTTTTTGTTGCACATAAGGATTTTTTTGGTTGTTACCAACATCCACAGGAAAATTCAAGTCACAGCACCTTTAGAAATTAGTTTTCTGAAAAAAAATGGTAACGTTTTTAATACTTATTTCCCCTGCTGTATGCAGATAATAATTATGTAAACACATCTTAATAATTGAGCACTTTTAGAGTATTGATAACTTGCATTTAAATTATGCCTGCATTACCAAGACAACAATGCATTTTTATTAACATTCCTTCCAGAGAGCTCCGTTATCAGCCCCATTGTGGTGAGTGCAACTCCAATATGCTGTTATAATATTATAAATCATCCATCATCTGTGTACTTGCATATACAGTATATACAGTGTGTATTCCACAGCTATATTCCAGCTTTGCTAATTGCTATAAACACCACAACATCATTTCTTTCTCCTTGCGAATAGCCAAACAATACTGTATAAGAGACTGAGTACTGACTTCATGACAGAATGAGTCCTGAAACCTTTAAACTCTCATCTCTTCACTCTGACAAAACATAAGAAATAAATAACCTAGCAGCTCACAGCAGCAGTCGTACCTGACATTCTTAGGTGACAGGTAACGTCAGACTGTGTGTGTGTGCGTTGTGTGTGTGTGTGTGTACAAACACAAACATTTGAGCATCTGATGAAAAGTGAGCATTCTGTCATGCATAAATAGCGATCCTGTGACATGCTGCTTGACATGCCTGCGGAAATTTAGCATATAAAATGCACGGCTGCTTTTGAATATTTCACAAGGGTATACAACACATATTTCTTCCTCTCAGCTAGAGTGTCAAGCGTATACGCCACTTTCGAATAAAAAAAAGTACTGGGAATATATTTATAGAGAATATGATTGTCTTCGGAATGAGAGCGGTAAATCAATAATACAATGAATCCCTGCAATTTCCAAAGCTTATTTTCATCCATAAGAACAGCTTATACAAAGTATTGAACACGGAATAAAAAAACAGTTCATTTTCAGGTGAGTGTTATTTCTCGGTGTAATGTATTTATCTGTGAATAAAAGATGAGCAAGTGTGCTTTAAAAAGTAGATTATGAGCTTATGTTTGTAAATGTGATTCGCGTAGCAGTGCACTCTGATAAAACGTGTGAGCGTGCATAACTCTTCACATATTGATAACTTGAACATTGCCGCACACAACACAATCATTATGAAACATGAAAATCTAATAAAAGCAGCGTATGGTTCTAATGAAGCAACAAAGAAACAGGATGATCGTGGAGACAGTTAATCTACTCCAGTCTAATTTGATTTCAAAGTGTTTTCTAAGACCAGAAACACACTCCAACGTAGGGGATTTCAAACATTTGATGCCAAAAATGCCTAAATATGATAATACAAAAGGATTCCACACAAAACAAATATGAAAAACAGCTATACCTGTTTATATTCATATATAAACACTTTATAGCAATAAAAAAAGAAAAAAGAAAAAGAAGAAGATTAGAAATCAAAATTTGGGAACAACTTCACCCTCCAATGAGGGGAAGAGGTACAGGTATGGTTTGGAGTCATGACGCCTTTTAAAAATTGTATGTTTTCATAAAAATTAAGTAGTATCAATACACACAAATTAGCCACTTTTCTGATGACCCAAAATAGTTAAAAATTCTGTGTGAGATCTTGTGAAAACAGTGAATAATGAAATGAACAGCCCACAGTCCTGATCTAAACCTGATTGAAAATCTTTGGTAAATTCTTGTTAATACATTTATGGGTAAAAAACACCACAGTCAGTGAACTTTGGAAGAAACTGGAGAGGCTAGTGATGTCCCATGAGAAACTAGTGAAGTCCTGTAAGAGACTAGTGATTTTAGTATGAAGTATGAATTCGTACAAATTAGCCACTTTTCTGATGACCCAAAATAGTTAAAGTTTCTTTATGATATCTTGTGAAAACGGTGAATAATGAAATGGACAGCCCACAGTCCTGATCTAAACCTGATTGAAAATCTTTGGTAAATTCTTGTCAATGCATTTATGGGTAAAAAACACCACAGTCAGTGATCTTTGGAAGAAACTGGAGAGACTAGTGATGTTCCATGAGAAACTAGTGAAGTCCTGTAAGAGACTAGTGATTTTAGTATGATGTATGAATTCGTACAAATTAGCCACTTTTCTGATTACCTAAAATAGTTAAAGTTTCTTTGTGAGATCTTGTAAAAACTGTGAATAATGAAATGGACAGCCCACAGCCCTGATCTAAACCTGATTGAAAATCTCTGGTAAATTCTTGTCGATAAATTTATGTGTAAAAACCACCACACTCAGTAAACTTTGTAAGAAACTGGAGAGACTAGTGATGAGAAACTAGTGAAGTCCTGTGAGAGACTAGTGATTTGCGTTGGCCGCAGATATGCTGACATCATTCAAAGCACGGGCCTGCAAATTTCATCACCTTGGAATTCTAAGGTTCTATCTGCGTTCTAAATGATTTTAAGATATTGAGCTTCAAAGTTTTTGCATTCCATAGCAAACAGTATGTGTGTAACATTTATTTTTTTAAATAAAAAGTCTTAAAATGTAAACAACTTATTAAAAAAACCATCCCATAATGTAAATAAGTTGTCAATAAATACGAATATGTCAAAAACTCAATTTTGACAAAAATAACAGATAGAACCTTATAATTGTAAGGTGATGATTTGCTATTAATTTTTGCCTGCTGTAACCTTCAGAAACAGCAGTAGTTCCCTCATACTACACTCATAGCCGTTCTCTTATTTATCTCTTATCACTATATTCAACACCATGATAATTCATCAAAAAAATCATCAGGGGTATAATATGTTACCATTATCAAATGTGATTTTTTTTTTTCGTTTTTTTTTTGAGTGATATCTGTAGACCCCTTAAAGTGAAAGTGAAGATGCTAGGGCAGACAAGTGTGATACAGAAGGTGAAACAAAGCACAACAAACAATTTCATGCATTAGGCTCAATTTGACTATCCAGTCTGTATGGTCAATTCAATTACTTCTACTGTATCTGTTCAGCTAAGAGAAAGGAACCAAACCCGTGACATCAGACACTGCTGTAATCCAAGATGGCAGCACCTTTGCTCTAAAAGGTACAGTAAAACCTTAAATTTACTACAAAATGCCTACACTGATTGCGTTTGTTTTAGATTTTTCCATCACAGTGGTCAGTTAGCAGTTAGCAAAAGTATGTGAACTTTACTAACTGCTTTACTTCCACTTAAACATCTGTTTGCAGCCCTCATTTTGAAAACATTCTTACACAAATATGCAATTGCTCCATCAATGCACAGCATATATAAGATTCTGTTGAACATTTGCATGCGTTTTTGAGTCACTGGCAGCAACAAAACTCATTACTCATGAAAACACATTATCTCCAAATGCCAGGTAGCCTGCTGTAAACATTCACAGTTTAACTAACATGCTCAGCAAGACTCTTGCTCTGCCTTGAAAAAAGTTCAACCCAATAGAAAGCATATTAAAGGAATAGTCCACACAAAAAAACCACTGACATCCATGGCTTGTTGTTTCTACTACATTCATCAGAACACCTTGTTTAGTGTTCAACAGAAATAAAAAAAATCATAAAACTTCAAAGGAACCACTTGATTATGAGTAATTGGTGAGAACATTTTTGGGTGGTCTATCCCATGGGCGTCAAACTCAGTTCCTGGAGGGTTGCAGCCCTCCACATTTTAGTTCCAACCCTTAAAACACACTTACCTGAAGGTTTAAAACATGCCTGAAGGACCCAATTAGTTTGATCAGGTGTGATTATTAGGGTTAAAGCTTAACTGTGCAGAGCTGTGGCCTTCCAGGAACGGAGTCTGACACCTTTAAAACTGATTCCACCTACGGCGCCCCTTGTGGCTAATCTCTATTACCAAAAATAAAGCTCGAGTAACCAGAAGCATATGAGTTCACTTGAAGACCAAATAAAACCCAATCAAAATCCATCAATGGCTTTCACACAAGCTTTAATAGATGACCGAGGCAGAATGAAGAAGAAGACATCGTCGGTGACACTTTAAACTACGTGAGCAGTGAAAATAAAAAGGCCGTAAATATAAAGAAAGGCTCATTTAGCCAAGGTGCAACGGGACACCTTTCGCCATTTAATCAGTCATTCACCCAAGAGTGATGTCCCTAATATCATGATTCCGCCATTTCTCTGTTTAACATAATTAAAATGTCCGCTGCCGGGGCCATAAACGGGAGGAGAGGATACTGTAATTCTGCCGTAAAGCCGCAGAGCGTGAAAATGTCACTTACCGAGTACCCTCGTCCTGACAGAGAATGAGTGGAGCTCTGGGGGAGAGAGAGAGAAAGAGAGACAGAGAGGAGGAGACAAAGAGAGAGAGAACAACGTTGACCTTTGAGGGATACTGTGAGATGTCAGAGACATGATGAAGTTCTAGCACTTTAATATCAATATTCACATTAACCTTTTTCCCACCCTTCATTCCTATCGCTCGCCTAATGACATTCTGTATTCCCCTCTCTCTCTCACTCTCTCCATCTCTCTCTCTCTCTCTCTCTAAAATTTGCTAGAACACATGACTCATATGACTCAAGCACAACGCACCCCTGGACTAATCAGAAGTCTGGTCGCCCAAGGCCTTTTCTCATCACTGGGACCTTGGGATTATCTGAACTGAAAGAGCTTTTTGCAGCTGTTTTCAGAGTTGTAATGTTTTTGCTGCTTTCCCATGGGATTGCTACGATGATCCGTTTTGTAGAATGTTCCTACTGTACATCCCTAGAATGTTGCTAGGACATTGCTAGGGAGTTCTGGGTGGGTGTTTGCTAGTCTGGCCCCTTAATAAATACTTTAATCTGGTAAATGACACACTTCTCTTCAAAAGCTAATATCATTTTATTACTAAATCCCCATTCACACAAATGCATTTCAGGCCATGTACACAGGTACACAGGTATTTTTTTCTGAACGCTTTGTCCACCATCACTTAACAAAAATCTCGTCCACATGAAAATGCTAAATTACACTTTAAATGCACTGTTAGGGCCATGCCGAACCAACAGGTGGCGGTGAAAGCCTTTTACGCTGGGTTCACACCAAACACAGAATTAAGAATTTATGCGAGTAAATAACATACAAAATCAATGTAAACACTTGAACAGAGGTGAATTACCAATTGGAGTGAATGGCATGGAATGCGTGACATGAAACAAATGACGCAGTTGCTGCAAATGCATGGAATGCATCTTGTGTGAACAGCATTAGAATAAAGCTGTATTGGCTCCTCAGAAAGGAGACATGTTGCACACTGACGTTATAAGGCAAAAACTTAGTTGCCACATGACTACACTGTGACTGGAGTTTCAGAAAATGTTCACTCTTACCAGGATTTTCCGAGAGTTTAGGTTTTAGTAACCCTATACTGCATTTTTGTGTGAACTAACAGTCAAACATCTTCGAAAACATTTGTTTTCATGCCTTCGTTTTAAAATATATAACTTTTTTTCTATGGTTACACATTCTGTCCACACAATTTCAGAGTTTTTGACCCCTGAAAACAGACTACTAAGCCACAGAGACTACTGAGACTACACCACAGAGACCATTTCACTTGGAAACACTGGTGCTCCATACTGGTGTGGACAAAGCAAAACATATAAATCTGAAAACTGAGGTGTGGCTACCCACATTTGATAGGGTCTGTTGGGTCATCCTCCCCTTCTTTATCAAGCCCCTAATTGCATGACAATTACACTACCAGAAGTTAACAGACTAGTCCTGACCAGCCTGTAAACTACAACATAAACATGGAAATGGAAGGTTTGCTCACATTGTATAACAGTACAGTTTGGACAGAGATCTTTTCAGAAAAGCCACTGTAGTTGAAACGCCAGTGTGGACTTGGATCATTTTTGTTTTAAAATGCCATTTAAAAAAAACTAAAATGCAGTAGTGTAAATGAGACCTAAGCATCATTCCTATTGAAAAAACATTCTGAGTGCTGTGCCGTTTTCTTGTTTTTTTTTTATCCTTGTCATGTGATTGCTATAGTGTTCTATGTGGTTGCTAGGGTAATATAGATCATGGCTAAGGACATCTGAGTGGTCGCTACGATGCTGCTATGTGGATGCTGCAGTGATTCAACTTGTTGCTTTCTAATCTGGGGTGAGTTTCCCAAACAACGAAATAACTCGCAGCTGAACTATCATAGTACGATGCATTGTTTAGGAAATGAATGAGTGTTCATCATAGTGACGAGTATTTCCCCAAAACCATAGTTTCTCTGTTTATTCCATATAAAATCCCTTAGCCAACACGTATTCTAATCTCATATATAAATCATATAAATTGTTAATGGTTATAGGCCTAATTAACAGTAGGCTATTTATTTCATAACCTACTATAAATTAAAAGCATTAACGTATGCTATATATTTTGTTTTCACAAGCTTTAGAGACGTAACATAAATTCCGCTTTTAAATAATAGTCACCTATAGCTTTTGTCATGAGCCACGGCTGCATTCAAAATAGTATAAAAGATTTCAAAGTGCACTACGAAGGGAATGCAATTGTCAATATGAAGATCGCAAAAATTGAACTGTAAAAACACTTGCATCTCTTGCACTTGCACGCAAGAGAGATGACTTTGGTGTTAAAACGTTTGAATGTTCTGAATGAATAGGGCATGGGGGGATAACAGGGAATAGAACACAGCCAGGAACTATTCCTCTACGAATGTTCATTGGAACGATGGATTTGGGAAAAGTCAGAGATGTTCAGTTTTGATCTCTGAATGGTTGCTAGGATGTTTCTATGTGGTTGCTTGGGTGACACAGTGGATGGCTAGAGATGTCTGCTTGGTGGTTGCTAGCTAATCTGATTGGTTGGTGCTTAGAGTCCCACCTTAATACACTTATTTTCAAAAATACACATTATTTAACTCAATAATAAAAGCTTGAACAAATCCCTAACCTAACGAGCAACAATAACATAATAATAAAGCAATATTGATACAACATGCTTCACGAACATATCCCTAACCTAATAAGCAACAATTGCATAATAATAAAGCAATACCATTTAAACAACAGTAGTATGTTGCATTCAACATAACATTCTGCCATTAACTCAGCACGAGAAAGAGCAGCCAGATGATTTTTATATACCAGGTTACATCATTTTCCAGAACTGTGTCATAGATTGTCATCACAAAGGAAATGACATTTCAGATCAGACCCAAGACACTCAGCGTTTGCATCCATTTTCCATGGCATTGCATCAGTTTATGGCAAATGAGGGGGAACGAAAGCATTTTATTTGGCTGTGACGGATTCCTTGTCAGATTCAGATTCACATAGAGGCCGTTAAAACAGCTGAGGGCTGTCTGAGCAAGTCATCAACAACTAGAAGTTACATGGCCTGCTGAAGGTACTTTAAGACTCCAGCTAGTCAAAACAAGGGAAACAATTCAACATTCAAAACTCATAATATTTACTGTATAAATCACCCCAAAACTAGACAGTTAACACAGGTTGCTTAATTGAGAACAGTAATCAATTGTATTAAATGCAAACGTCGACTAAATTACTTTACGGGAGTTACTACATTTCTAATGCCATCCTGTCACCATTAGCATGACAACTAGGCTATAACTACACTGCCTTATGCAATACCACAGTTTTGAGAAGTTGCATGAGAAGAAAATTCTTACAAATAACATAGTCATTGGGTCTGATTATATATCTGGCAATCATTCCAGGGTGGGTGCACACTTCTAAAAGACTAATTTAAAAGACCGGATTTTTATGAGCGGATTACTATGGCAATTAATTCTTATATATAACTACTACATCCTAGGAAAGCACTTTGATTGAAGCTAGGGCTGCACAATATATCATTTCAGCATTGATATCGCAATGTGAACAATCGCAAAAATTTCTACAACGACTTTAAAAGCAGTCAGGTATAAGTAATTGTACCATTTCTGACCAAAACTATGATTACTTTTATTGAATAATTTTTATCTCTCGGTTACTGTACTTGAATACTGTAAGATTTAGGAAAACGATAAAACTCTTTCAATTGTTTCTTTTTCTTGATTATATTTATAGATCATTATGCATGACATACAACACATCCAAATACAGAAATGCACAGCAAATAGCAAAGACCACAACGAAAATGTGTTAACGTACCCCAAAAAGCTTATACATTGTTTATTAGAATTTATAGAGATGCAAATTGTGAAGATTAATTCATCAATCTCTGACTAAACATGTGCATAAAAATACTCACAACACATGCAAATACAGAAACACACTGCAAATAGCTCAGACAACAACAAAAATGTGTCGGGAGACCCTAGAAATTTAACAGATTGTTTATTAGATTTCATGGAGATAAACTCCCACCTCAGAATCATCCCAATTGATCTAAAATGAGAAATTCTTTCCAAATAGAGATATTTAGTCATCTGGTAAGATTGTATTCATATCACAATATATATCACACAATAAAAATAAAAATACTGCAATGTTAGATTTTTCCAATATTGTGCAGCCCTAATTTTGAGCTGTAACTTTTAACTGGGTATGCTATGTGATTTAATAGAAATGATAAAAAGGGCATGGGGGGGTTCAAAACAAAATAGCATTTTTGTTTAGATCACTTAAGCATAAAAATACATTGTAATATTCACTTTGATTTGAAGATATAGTCAGTTTTTGTTTCATTTGATTTAGTCACATCAGTTTGACATTGAACATATTGAGAATTCTGTAATTTTTTACAAGCATTTTGGTTACATCAAGCATAATAACAACTTCGGTGTTTGAACTCTCAGCAGTGAATATTAAGCCACACTGAACTGAACTAAACTGAACTTCAACACTGAAAACTGGACTGACACTGCTTCAATGTACTATAATCCATGTGAAGCTGCTTTGACACAATCTACATTGTAAAAGCGCTATACAAATAAAGATGAATTGAATTGAACAACACCTGGAGGTCAAAAAAACTAAATAAGACTGTATTGCAATCTGGAGCACTAATTGCCCACAATAGTTTATCAATATTGCAATAATCAATCTTAAATATTAAAGGTTTATATATTTGAGGGTGAAAAGCCCTCAAAGCAATGTGTGAGATCAGATATTCTGTAAAATGTGACAGAGTACTGCAATTTCTAAATAAATAAACAATAAAATAGACTTGTACAACAAACGCCTTGTTTAAGTCCTTTGAAGAAAAGATGCATGCACTATGAAAACAAATGTACATAGTGATTTTGCCAAGTATGATACAATCCTCGATTAATATTTATGTTGATACTGGAACATCATTTTTGTTTGAAAATGTAATCCATATCTAATCCCTAACCCTAAACCCAACCGTAACTGTAAATTATTCCCAAACTCAGAGAGGAATACTAGTTGTATTACACTCATGTACTGTAAAAGTGCATAAACCTAACCATAAGCCTAAACCTAACATAAACAGTAGACATATGCCTTAATACTGATTGGCTGATTGGAATTTTGTTCCAGGATCAACGTAGATGTTATGCAGGAATATGTCCCGCTTGGTGAAATCAGGTTAGGGGAAAACAAATATTGTACAAACTTGCCTTAAATGTATTCCAGCTACATAAGTTACATATATACATACAATATGTCCCAGAGCATATGTTTCCAGCTAAATATTTCAAAGCAAAATATAATCCTCCTGTTTTAGAGATCAACTGAAAAAGTCAAAACAATTAGGCCGTAACCACACTGAACATGCTTGTTGCATTGAGAGGGACCGTTTTTGAATGGTTTACTAATGGCATTTGTGTTTGTGCACTGTTTGCCTCGCGTTTTGACCACCAGATGCGGCGTTCTTTTTTTTTTTTACCATTGCATCATGTGCACAAAAAAGTGATACTTTATTTTGATGGTCCTTTTATGGAATTAAGTTACATTGCAACTACATGTCAACTAATACTCATTAGATTTTAAGTAGACTGTTACTGTAGGTTAGTGTAAGTTGACATGTACTTGCAAAGTTTCTTATAGTCAGTTAAATGTCTGTTGAAGGTGCAGTATCAACAGATATTAAACAAACAGCCTACTACTACGCAAGTGGACCATCAAAATAAAGTGTTACCAGAAAAAAAAAGTGGGTAAAGGCTGGTTTATTCTTCTGCGTCGAGCGATAGCATGCCTTGCGCATAGCCGTGCATTTATACTTCTGCATGCTGTTTGTGTTGCTCTGCAACAACACTTCCAAAACACTAGCTTATGTTATGTTCCTCTATGTCCAGTGTGTTTGAGTGTGTTTTGTATTTTCTGAACGATACCTTAATGTACCAGTAGCTAAAACTCTCTCTTTCTGAGGCATAAACCGGGGGGGGGCGACAATATTAGTCATAGGGTAAAGACAAAGCATCTGGAGCTCCTTCCCAGCTCTTGACATTTGAAACACTTGCTCCATTGGACTCACAGCTCTCAGCACTGCCTACACTTGGCACAGCTACCAAGCCGACCAATCACAGAGCCTATGCTATGCATTGTTGTGCCGTGTAAGTTAAATTTTTTGAGTGGTGCAGGTCAGCGCCAGTGTCATCCACGGTGAGGGCTTTGCGACCACATGAAGGCTGTGCATGGCTGTATGCTTGCTCTTGACATAGAAGTATCAGTAATCAGCCTTGTGAGATGACAGCAGTGTTTGTGTTGTGATGACGACTACAGAGACTTTTATAGATGGAGAAGACTTGCGGTCACCGTTTCGATTTATCTGGAGCAGTATGACTTCACGAATCTTGAATATAACAATATTATTATATATTACAATTATAACAGTATCAACAGCAGCGCTCACACACAATACGCTGATTCAGTGGTTGCCTAGCGACATAAAAAGTGCAGCATACTTCTTTTTTTTCCTTGTCAACAAAAATAGGCAGTGTGGTGCGTCTTGCGTTCTCAGAATGGAAAAGCGCATCCGTTGTGATCGGCCCCTTAAAATTCTCAATTACTAAAAGTACATCTGTACAGACTGACTAATAAAAGTACATGGTTTTAAAAATAAAAACATCTTTCTGTCTGTCACCATCATGCCACTGTATACTATCAAAGAGACACTAGTAGTTCTTAACATTCCACTAAACTAATTTTTCCACAAGTGTACATGAGCTTGATTTGTATGACACACTTATTACACTTGCACTCTTCCATAAAACAGTATCTAAAAAGAAGCATTCAGAAGTAAATTCCACTGTGCATGTATGTGTGAATATATAATATCGTAGCACTGTATATTGAATATTGTATATCACAATACAGTATATCTCATATAAAATACAATACAAATAATTGTCGCTGCTGATTCCTGACTTCACATCAAACACTACAAATAACCATTCCATAACCACAGTAATAAGTTTCATGCACAGCTAAATCCATAAGTAACAAGTGGAGACATGATAAAGAGCCCACACTAGCTCAAATGAGAGAAATGCAGCCTTTTCCAGACATCTCGAGTAAGACTAGAAGGCAACTTCCACATCCCAGTGTCGCAAACCAGGCCTGAATACCAATCTCCAAATCTCTGCTGCTCTCCCTCCTGTCATTTCCCCCTCTTTTTGCCTCTTTCCTCTGTGCGATTGGCAATTTCTGCCTCTGTCTCAGGGGGTGACTTTTCCGCAAGACCAATTTTGTCCTTGCGCAGGATTCAGTCACACACATACACACAGACACACACACACACCTGCTACAGGGGTTTAACCCTCATCAGTTCCTCTGTTCTCTCTCACACTCAGTACAAACTCCCGCTGTGACAATTAGAGAAGTGTTCCTAAGAAAACCCGGAAAGGCAGCACTGCAGGATCCGAATACTTTTCCAGAACCTTTCTCTCACAGAAAAGCGAGGAGGAGGCATAACATAGTGGGTGCGAGGCTCACTGGGAGGCCAGAAATTTGTAGAGTTAGCCTTACAATGCCCCGGTTCATTCACATTGCCACATTCAGAGTTGAAAGGGAGACTTATTTAAATGATAATAAGGAATAATACGTTGGATTTAGTGCTGCCGAGAGAGGAGAAAAAATCCATTACACCATCCGCGGTTCATAAGCCATGGGGCTGGGCCACATCTAAACACGCTCCCTTAAAAGCCATTATACGCGGCACTCAATGGATTTGCCTAGCACTTAGGACTTCAAAAAAGGATTAAGATGCAGGCTCGGAGAGAATGAGAGAAAAGCGAATGCGAAAGGAGGAGAAACGGGGTGGTAGGGTGAGTGGGACAGCAGCTGTTTTAGGGTTAACCAAACAACCTCTTTAAAAAGAAATGGGGGTGAACCAGCTTCTTAATCCAAACCCATTTTTTACACTGGCTCGACCCTTACAATCTCTCTCTCTCTCTCTCTTTCTTGCGTCACTCTACACTTCTTGTGACCAGATTTGGTGACAAGTGGGAGAAGGTGGATTGTTTAGCTACGGACCAGGCTATTGGTTAAGGTAGGGCAGGGGATGAAAAGAAGCCAATCGGGACGCAATGGAGCGTGAAGTCAGCGAGTGAACAGACGGCTGAGATGCAGTGTCTCTGTGGGCAGCTTCTGTGACATGCTGGGTGGGTTTGAAACTATCAGTGTCCTGAATAGTTTTAGCTTCATGCCAGAACCAGTTCAAACTTGAAATCATGCTTCTTCAGATGAAATTCAAATTAGGCATAGCGTATCTAAGATTATAAATGACAATGGGATAAAAAGAAAACATTTGTTCATTAGTGTTTTCCCATGGATCTCTCAGAAACTCACTTATTTAAATGTGACCTCAGAAGAAATGCAAACTCAGATGATCGATGCAGTCTACGGTCTCTCTTTGAGATATGTCTTTTGTTTAACACAGTAAGACCTGATCCCAATTCTACCCCTCAGCCCTTCCCCTTACCCCTACCCCAGGCGCAGGAGTTATATTGGTGTCCCAATTCTTAGGGGTACATTTTGAAGCCCTTCCCCTTCACACTCGGTTTTAAGGGCCAAGGGGAAGGGGTATGGGTACAAAAATAGAATTAGGATTAGGCCTAAAGGTGCACAATAATTCAGATTCAAACTTCTTTGTCAGTAGTCCATATTTGTGGCTCCCATGTTACAGCTTGGTTGGTGAAGCTTGATCGGTCTTATTGCAAAAATATCAAACTTGTTCAGGGGCAGTACAAAAAAATAATTAAAAAACAGGTTTTTGGAATGTTCCTTGAAACTTATAGGAATTTATTATACAATAATTCTAATAATGAATAGAATAACTATTTCTGACTAACAAAATTATTCGGAAACAATACAAAAAAATCATTGGTGCTCAATAAATAAATAAATAAATTTGTACAGTTTATCATTTAATTCTAATAATTCATAGAAAAACAACTACTAACTAACATAAATAATAGAAAAAAAATCACAGAGCATTGGCGCTCTCTCTCTCTCTACATATATAATATTTTTCAAAAGTTGATAACAACTAAATATACTGTTAAATATTTTTGGGAATATTTACCTTAGGGACAACTTAGCAACCACTTTACACAACCAGACATTACACAATTTAAACAAACAAAACAAACAAACAAAATACACTTATAAAACATTAGCAACCACACAGGAACAACTTCGCAAAAGTCATTACAACCTAAACAACCTATTTTAAGTTTTATTGTGAAACATACATGTATAATCCCAGACATATACCAGATTAATGCATTCCAAGACAACAATCATTTGGGTTGCGGAATAATAAACAAGCCTTTCCATATAAAAGCAAAAAACAATAAAAGATTGTGAAAATGACATGTAATCTAGGACATGTACTGTATAGTGAAGACATTTTTAAAATGTTTTTGTGAACGCATTAACACTTTATACAGTGTAGATCAAGCACGATTGTTGAGTTTGCTTAGTCAGAATGTTTACACTAAAGTAACAATCCAAAAACATCTGATACAAATATGAAAGTAGTTAAAATCAGATCTAGAAACGTCAGAAACTAGGTTTTTGCTGAACTGTCTGTCCAATAAACGGGCACATGTGAGGGGAAACGTAAGATTTAAGCCACTCAACTGTGATGTGAACATAGCTGAAGAGCATAAGACAAATCGAATAGCTCATGACTTTTTGTTCACAGCCTCATATTCATTCAAGTCAAATTAAAGTCTTGCCTGACTCTATTAATTCATTAACACACTATTTCAATAACGTCTTCACCACAACTAAAGCCATGCTAAACAAGTGGACGTGTCACATTAAAACAAGAACATCTTAGCAAACGTAGCCATAGCTAAAGCAGCAAGCCCCCACGTTGGCTTTTTCTTAAATCACTCGGCGCCTGCCCTCAGTTCTGAGAGACAACGCCATCCCCCTCGTTTGTTTCCATTTCCTTCTGACACTCCAGCGACAAAAAAGAAATCCAGTTTCATCCGCCTCTGAAGCGCGGAGATCGTTAGCTAGCGGCGCACACGCCTAAGCGTCTTTGAAGTGGGTATGAAAAGCGTATTTGGTATGCAAAGAAAATTAGCATGTATGGCGAATCACAAGGCAAGATTTTTTACACCATTTAACGACGTGACAGTGATGAAAGATGATCCTGTTTACAAAGCTAGCGTTAGCGCGGCGTCCGGGCCTGGTGCGGCAGGACGCGCAACCGACGATCCCTCGCCCGCCTGTGTCTTTCTCTCGCGCCGAGATGGACAGATAGGCCTACAGATGACATGGATATGGCGCTCTGCATTTTAGCACCATTTCTTTGGCAGGAGATTAGAGGGAAATGTCATATCTGGCACTGTCAGCCATTACAGTCTGCAATTTTCTGCAGTCTTTCAGCCCTCCCTCCCTCTCTCTGTCTGCCCGTTGTTCTGTCGCTTTTTGCTGTCAAAACTGTCAGCCTGGATCACGCTTTTATCTGCCTCGAGCTCGTTTCTCTCTCTTCCTCGCTCTCCCTCTCTGACTTTTTCTTTTTTCATGAAAAACAGCCTTTTGCACAAATTCATAAATGATGGCGGTGAAGGGTGGGAGGGGGAAAGCGAAGGCTGAAATTTTCCCTCCGAATCCTTAACAGCCTAAGCATCACATTTAATCTCTTCATTAAAAACATTTTATTCTTTTCATCATCTTCTCCTCCCTTCATCCTCGGCTCGCTGAGGCGCAAACAGCCTCGCCGGCTCCGTATTACCGATCCATCTGAAAGAATTTGCTGGGGATTTCGGACACGCGTTTGACAGCCGTTAGTTAGGGACGCGTATTCTGCTAGTCTTGAGGGAATTAGACACAAATTCTCATTACCCCTCTCTCAATCACATTACTTCTTCATCCAAGCCTCAACTGATGCCCCACTGCTAGTTTTCTCTTTGAAATAGCATCAAATTACATAGAAATAGCACTAAAAAAAGAACAGGAAACCTACTGCAGCGCTTCATTTGACTCAACCTGTGGTTCTGACTCCAAGGTCATTGTCCACAACAACATTTGAAGCTCCATAACTTTTCTAGTTGGCTGTAATAACAAAATAAAGTAAGGGTGCTTTCACACCTAGACTTTTGTTTCGGAACCTGGAGCGTTTGTCCAGTTAGTGCAGTTCATTTGGCATATGTGAATCCAGCAATCACGCTCGGATCCGCCCCAAATCAATCGGTACGAGATCGCCTGAATGAGATGGTCTCAGTGCGATTGAAACAAACTCTGGAGTGGATCAATTGTAGTGAGAAAGCAAAACGATCCGAACCAGGCTATTTCACAGTGTATGATGGATATGTAACAGGCATATATGACGAGAATCTGAAGAGAGAATTATGAGTACAGATGCCATTTCTACAGGCAAATGTGCGTTTTATGTCAAATACAAGAGTGAAAGCATGTTAACTATTAATGAGAGCTGATCTCCCTCTGTTTGAATCCAGACTCAAAACTCTTTCTCTTACTGTTTATAACTGCTTACTACACTCGGTTTCATGTCTTTGTGTTTTATCATCTTCTCTATTTTATATATATATATATATACACACACTTTTTTTTATCGTTTATATGATGTTGTACAGTGACCTTGGGTTTCTTGAAAGTATTATTATTATTATTATTATTATTATCCGTTAGGAAATCCGTCGACCGAACAGCAGTCTTGGTTTATCTGTTCTTTCTCTCTCTAATGTAAAGCCTATAATGCATAAGCTAACTGCTATGTGTGAGAAAGTCTTACCGCTGATTTATATTTGGTGACGATGTCTGTGGTTGCCATCATTCAAAATGAAAGCACAGCTTTTTGCTTATAATGTCTTACTGCTCATTGCCATAAATTAAAACATGACAGCTAAGAGGGACTTTTAAAAATAAACCGTGAAACTCTGACCAATGTGAATAGAGTTTACTCACACGTGACTTGCTTTGGCTCTTTTGGTCCGTTTAGAAACTTTGCCGTGTGGAAGTAAACCGCACCAAGAACAAAGTGCAACAATGTAACAATTTTACTCCCTGTTCGAAACAAAAGAATAGATCCACAGGTGTGAAAGCACCCTAATAGTAATATTATTTGATGTTGCAATTGGTTAAACAAAAATAAACAAAGTACATTTAGCTGGTTATGTACAGTAGACTCTAGGCCTATACAGTATAATGCGTTGAGGCATTTCAGAAATGATCCACTATTGATAGCATAACTACAGAGAGTTCAATGATATGTTTGCTGTGAATAATGCATGGCCATTAGAAAAAGGAAAAAAAATGCATCCGGCAGGCATTCTCCTGGAAATCCTTTTCAAGAAACATGTATGAACACTTCAGTGCAATTATACTTGAATGAGACTTCTGCCTGTCTTTTAACAAACTCGTGAAAAGCAAAACGGACCTCTCCTATTGGCTGTCATGAATATTGACGTCATGATGACACGTTTGATTGTCCTTACCTCACTGAGTCGATCTTTAGAGATGCTCCTCTGTGCCGCGTTCACCTCAGTCTCCTCTATTTTCTTCGCAGCCTGGTTCAGAAGACTCATCGACTAGGCAAAGCAAAGAAAAATAGGCTTCAGAAAAAGAGGACAAAAGCTTTATGTGACTGTTGCAAACCTTACAATAACAGCTGATCTAGAAAACCTGGGTTTGTTTGGAGAACGAGTAGGCTCTTATGTGCTTATGATGTATGAAATACAGTTTCCAGTTGCACAACTTTATTCATCTCAATTGAGTACATCAGTCTCAAACTCAATAGCTATATATGATCACTGTTTACTCATTCTGCATATTCAAAAGAACCTGTTACCGAACCTTGATGTACACAACAGTCTATGCACTTGCTGTATCCCAGGCACTGATATTTTTACAATGTATAAAAAAAGTCACTGTCTCACCATCTGAGATCAGGCATGAACAATATTTTTAGAGTACACTGTGAGTGTATATTAGCAACATTGACCACCAAAAAGAGATAAGTGCCGGAAACGGCCAAAAAATGTTTATGCTGCACTGCACTGCAATCAGTGTGTTGGTTTTTCTCTCCGTCCAGCCATAGTCACTGAGCGGTGTGAAGTGGCTTTCACACCAGACATGGAAAGCGCCGTGTTATGAAACCCAGTCATTTCATTACATTTCAGTTCGGTTTGTTGCTAAGTTGACCAAAACACAAGGGCAGCGGAGCGCATGCACTATGGTCAAAGTTCAAAACAGTTCAATATTCTGATCTGTGAATATTTCATTTATGTACCCGCAATCTTATCTATGCAAGAACTGCACCTGTTCAGCAGAAAAGCAACGCTCACTCAAAAATGGGCTAAAATTTCATTTCTGCTGCTTAATAAAATTGGACAACTGTACTATCATGGAAATGCTTGTAAAATGATGTCTCTTAACTCATCTGTTGTCAATAAAACACCAGCTGTTATTGTTATTGAGTTTAATAAATAAAACATCTTAAAAATATATATTTTTGGCCTAGAGCATCTTGAATTTTTGGCTTTGGTTTGGGCCCTGACATTACAATTCAATTCAATTCAATTCACCTTTATTTGTATAGCGCTTTTACAATGTAGATTGTGTCAAAGCAGCTTCATATAGAAGGTTATAGTAAATTGAAAATGTCAGTTTAGTTATTAATGTTTGAGTTCAGTTCAGTTCAGTGTTGTTTAATTACATTTCGGTTCATCCCTATCTATTTTCAAGTAACCACTGACAAATCAAGTCTTTGTTGGAACTGACGCTATTAGACTGCATAATTACCTCAAAGACACAGATTATTCTAATTTGCAAACACATAGGTGATGCTTTCTTCTGTTTGGTATGGAAATGTTAGGCCCAAGAGGTGTCTAGATATGTCTGGAACCAGCTCATTGTTGTCTTACTACTTTTATCCGGTGCGCTGAGAGCCTTCGCCCATGAAAACCCAAGGGAAGCACAATGTGAGAGTGGAGGGCAGGTGAAGGTGGTGTCTTTTGCTGAAACAGTGAAACGTTGGTGGTGACGTAGGCAGCTTCATGCAATCCTGCGATATGATTGGTGGAGGAGCTTAGGGATGCTCTAAAAACTCCCTACTTCTGTTTGAAGATACACTGCTTTAAATGCATGCGAAATAGCATAACTCACCTGGAAATAACATTCACTAAACTACATCTTTTTTTTCCGGATAGCAGTCTGCAGGTAAGGATATGCAATCGTTTTTGTGTGTGTAGGTGCAAAACAAACAAACAAATAAACAAATCAATTTTACAATACATTTAATTATACATAAAAAGGGCAGCATGGTGGCTCAGTGATTAGCTCTGTCGCCTCAAAGCAAGAAGGTTGCTGGTTCGAGCCCCGGTTAGGCAAGTTGCCATTTCTGTGTGGAGTTTGCATGTTCTCCCCATGTTGGCGTGGGTTTCCTCCGGGTGCTCCAGTTTCCCCCATAGACATGTGGTATAGGTGTATTGAATGAGCAAAATTGTGTGACTGAGGGTGTATGGGTGCTTCCCAGTACTGGGTTGCAGCTGAAAGGGCATATGCTGAGTAAAACATATGCTAGATAAGTTGGCGGTTCATTCCGCTGTGGCAACCCCTGATAAAATAAAGAGACTAATGAATGGATGAATGCATATTTTATACAAAATATTTGTCATGTTTAACAAAAAACAATAAGAATAATTACAACATTATTTAGTTTGAACATGAATAATTCTCTAATGCCAAAATAACTGTTTAGAATGAGCTCTAAAGTGATCATAGCACATTGAAGACTGAAGTAATGTTTTTGAAAATTTTGCACTGATTTCACAGTAATAAATTACATTTTATTTATATATGACTTATTTACAATTTTAATAATCACAATATTACAGTATTACCACCTATGTGACCCTGGACCACAAACCAGTATTATGTTGCACGTGTATCTTTTTGACAATAGCATTGCTAAGCACTTCATTTGAGAGCAATTTCTCAATATAGATGTTTCTTTAAGCCTCATATTTACGGTATTCAAATAGTTGTATCTCAGCCTAACTTATTCAGCTTTCAGTTAATGTATACATCTCAATTTAAAAAAAAACATACTTACTGTATGACTCTTCTTGGGGTCCAGGGTCACGTATTTAATCAAATAAATGCAGCATTGGTGAACATAATAGACTTTTGTTTAAAATCATAAAACAGTTCACCAGCACTGTATATACAGTTGAAGTAAAAAAAAAAATATTCAAATATTATACAAATGATGTTTAACAGAGCAAATAATTTTCATAGTACTCCCTTTAATATTTGTTCTTCTGGAGAAAGTCTTATTTGTATTATTTTGGCTAGAATAAAAGCAGTTTTTAATTTTTAAACCATTATAAGGTCAATATTATTAGCCCTCTTAGGCAATATTTGTTTACGTTTGTCGACAGAACAACGCATCGTTATATAATGCCTAGTTGCTCTAACTTGCCTAATTAACCTAATTAAGTCTTTAAATGTCACTTTAAAGGTTCAAGACACCCTGGGGTGCTTTTTTGAAATTTTATCAGATTTGTGCACATGTGAGGGGACAATGTTAAGACAATGTTAGCACCTGTCAGCTTTAATTGTGGAGAAAACTGGATAATTTTGAGCTTTTGACAGCTAAGTTCATCCTCTGGGTTCAAAATAACTTTTGGGGCTGGATCAAAAATGGTGATTTAGCTCAAATCTGCTAGTGGAGTGATGACGCATCGGTTTTTCATTATTACTCATAGCATGTTTTCTTATTCTACGAGAAGACCCTGCTTCTTAATTCTTCATGAGAGCACAAGCTTTCTGAAGAGAAGGCAGACATGCCAAGCTTTAAGACCCAACTGACTAGGTGAGACCATGTCCGCACATGGCAAGGTTTGTATGTGTTTGTTTCCATGATCCACTGGGTTTTGTTGCGATGCTGTCAGGGTCGATACAGCAAAGCTGTTGGTTTGCAGCAAGCATTTTTGTCAGAAGAGCTGTACGAAAATTGGAGAATGCCGAACTTTGTCTTTTATCAGTTGAGTTTGTTACCATTCAGACACAACGCCACAACGCTATGCCCATTCCTCCCTCTGCTCTACGCCAATCTCGGAGCATTTTTAGAAAAAAAATTGAGGTAGACTTAAACCGAAGGAGGGGGGTTTCATGGCCCTTTAAGCTGAATACTAGTATCTTAAAAAATGTCAAGTAAAATATTATGGACTGTCATCATGTCAAAGATAAAAGAAATCAGTTATTAGAAATGAATTATTAAAACTATTATGTTTAGAAATGTGTTTTTTTCTAATAAACAAAAATTGGGGACAAATGTAAAGGGGAGTTATAAATCAGAAGGTCCACTAATTCTGACTTCAACTCAACTGTATATATTTTTAGCACAGGAAATTCTGCATCCATCAATTAGAATGAAACGCAAGTGTGTGTGATCTAGTCCCAGTTTGTGTGTGCATGAGTACACGCATGAGTATGTGTGTGTGTATTACTCCAGCAACTCTTGTGTGCGGCTCCCAAGCGGCTTGCTAGGTCTTGGCCCTGGTCTCCAGATCTCTACTCTAATTTAAACAGATCACTGCTACAATTAACCTTTCTGCTAAATATCAATTATAGCCCCAGGCAGAGCAGAATTAAAACGGTCATCAGCGAGTCTGACAGGTCCTGCGTTCTGCCACCACCTGGTCATCGTTTCCCCGTCCCTTCTTCCCAGCGGACGCGCACAAGCCCCATTTAATTACCAGAGCCAATACTGAGCCAGCGCTGGAACAACACCGCGCCAGCGCTAGATGATTGGCGCAATGAATTACCATTCAGTGGAGGTCAGAAGCGAAAACCAGTGGAGCGATGCGACCCAGGCAAAACGCTTGTGCTATGTCGAGGATTTCCAAAAAAAAAGAGAGCTGCAGGTGGGCCTAATCAAGTCAGAGTAATTTGCCGTGGTCAAGACAGGGGCTCGATTCTGTCAGAAAAGCTGACAAGCTAATCAATCCCGCTATCTCGACGTAATCGGCAGGGCTGCTTAGAGAGTCGCAGAATTGCTGGTGTGTATACTTGTAAAAGCAGGCAAAAGGGTGGGGGTCTCTGCCAAATCCTGCTTTTGATTTGTTTACTGAACACAGTATAAAAATGAATGTTTTCAAAATACCGTCTTCACTGATGTGGAAAACAAAAGTCTGATTTTGAGATTGTGTCGTTTGGACTGTTTTTCGTATTTACTTTTTGTGAGAATGTTGTTAGACCTGACTTCCAAAAAAAAAGAAGGGCTTTATTCGGTTTGTTTTGAAGATATCTGTTGGATGAAGGTTTTGCAGGTTTACCTCTGAGAGACTAATTATGCAAAGCATTTAGTACTTGTCTTGTTTGTGTTTTTTCTCTGATTACGGATTCATGTCTCGTTTAGTGGCGCAAGGTCAAACATGCCGACTTTAAGAATCCGTAAAAGACACCATCTGTCATATATTTATGGAATTCAAAAACAGCGTAGGGTCAAATTATATTCGCCTAATAAAGACCTTTGGTATTATTGAACTGAGGGTGGCATGGTGGCTCAGTGGTTAGCGATGCCGCCTCAGCAAGAAGGTTGCTGCTTCGAGCCCCGGCTGGGTCAGTTCTCTGTGGAGTTTGCATGTTCACCCTGTGTTTGCGTGGATTTCCTCTGTGTGTTAATTTGTGTAAGTTAATTTGTCCATAGTTTGTGTATGTGTGTATGTCCTGGTCCTCCAGGTTGAGTGTTGGGCTAACTTCCAACCTCATAAATAAACTGATGTTAACATGGTGCAGCTAAATGATGCCTTAACATTTTTGGTGTCTGTTATGTTTAAGTTATTAATATAAAAATGAAAAGAGACACTGCTTTATGTCATGTTTTCAATTTATTGTTAAGATGATGAAACGTAGCCAGGGTGAATGACGGTAAAAGTAGCTTGCAGTTACATTTGAAGATTTACCCAACGTGTCTTCACGTCCTCGGGAGTTTGTTATAAACTTGCGAAGTCTGAATTTTCAAGGAAAGGACGCAAGACTGAACTTTGTGTACTTGATATCGAGAAAAAGCCCCAATCAGGTAGCGCGAATGTTGGCAACCATGCCTCCGTTTTCAGATGTCTCAGTTTTCCCACATCCACACTGACACAGAGCAGCATCGTTTTAAAACAAAAACAGCCTCTTCAGCATTTTCAAAACACTCCATTTTTGGGGCTCGAAATCTCCGGGGTTGTGTTGATGGAAGGTGTGACTGTAGCAAAACTCTAAAAACTAAAACATATTAATGTAAACGGGGGCCAGAGTGCGGCTATTTGTAAAGCGTGCATCGCCAAAACTAAACTCAGAATCGATTCAAGAGAGAATCGTAATCGTAAATTCTGACAATTTTAGAACCAGATTTTAGAATTATTTCTTGATTTCATCAATCTACTGTCCCAGCCCTACTAATTGCCTTCTGTGTCCAGCATAACAAACTGTACTAGCACAGCTACAACAACATTACACCAAAGAGATGAAACCAGACGAAAAATGACGCCAACAACAAGGGAAAAGCAAGAAGAAGTCATGAATGTATGTGTGCCGTACTCTGAGGCTAAAAGCCCACTCTGACATGCTGTTGAATCCCTGCCCTGAAGGGAGGAGCGTCGGGGCAGGCGTGCTGAGATCCGCGCTGGGGTGAAGTCTCTCTGTTTTGTTATTCTGCTCTTTTGATCCCGCCTAACCTCAAAGGGCCCTGCCGTCTCCAGCCAAGAGCCCCTGAGCCGCCGCAAGTCCCACCTCCATTAGCGCGAGTGTTTCACCTCCGCATCGCCCTTGTTCTCTCCCCTCCTTCCAATTCCACCTCTTCTCACTCGCACTTTATCTGGGCCGCCCTCGTCTTCACCTGTCAGCTGTTTTCGCTCAATCCCTGCTTTGGGAATCAAGACCTGTCAGTCCTCATTACCCCCCCCGCCCAAGTCTCGAACCCCTCGTTTGGATGAAAGCTCTGGGCTGGGAGAGCGTAGCAGAGGGCAGGCTCTGGGGACACGGATCCTTCCCCTAATTTGCTGGAAAAAGTGTCCCGCAGTAGAGGAGCCTCACCTCTATTAACCTAAAGCGAGAGTGAAAGAGAGACAAAGAGGGAACGAGACGAGAGGCAGAGAGAAAGAGAGCGGGCAGGGGTGACGGTGGCACCTCTACAGTGGCTCAATCTCCAGGCTCATTATCCCCGAGCCGCCCCAGAGCGAAGCAGAGCGCTCAGAGCATGGCAGGGCCACAACAGGGCCAGGGGCCAAATGGATTCATCTGCTCTCATTTGCTCCTGTCTCAGCAGAGGCAGCTGCTCTGAGTGAGGGGTGGGGGGATTTATGACTTTAGGTTGTGCCACAGAATAGCGCCACCTGTCTCTTATATAGCGTAAGGCCTGAATGATATTATAACAATTCAAGTAGTTATTGATGTGGTGGTTGTTGAATACCACGGAAATAATGAAACGTTTGAGGTCATTAGGATTTTTAGGATAAATGTATTGTTTTTTCTCATCAGTGCTCCACTATACTGCATTTATTTAAGTAAAAATCTCAAGTTGTTTTTACAACAAACATATTTCTCTTTTAATATATTGGAGCCCAGAGGGAAGTTTACTAACTAGTGATAGACTAATGGAAACAATGATTTGTCACCAAATATTTATTGATTTTAAGGTTGCTAGCATTGTACGATATCATTTAATTAACTAAAATGAGACGTGTTTAATTTTATGTACAACAATAACAATTAATTTTGTTTGAAATAATACATTTAATCATGTTAAATTAATATTACTGTGGTGGTTGTAGAATACCTTTCAAATGTTTTAGGTCATTAAGATTTAATTTTATTATTATTATTATTATTATTATTGTTTTTATTATTATTATTTTATTATTATTGACAAAATGCTTTTTGTTGTTATTGTTTGTGTGTAACAATGCTGCATTTATTTAACACATAAATCTCAGAGAGAAGTTCATTAACTAGTAGCATACTAATTATGAAAACAATGATTTGTCATCAATTTAGTTTTTTGTTTTTGTGGTTGCTAGCATTCTATTATATAATTTTATTACTCAAACGAAATGTGACGTTTCATTCCACCATGAAAAATGAATGAATGAATGAAATGAGACGTGTTTAAATTTATGAATAACATTTACTTATTTAATTTAGTTTAAATTATACATTTAATCATTTTAATTTGATATTACTGTGGTGGTTGTTGAATACCTTTTAAAAGTTTTAGGTCATTAGGTCATATTTATTTTATTATTATTATTATTATTATTATTGTTATTGGTATTGGTATTTATTATTATTATTATTATTATTATTGTTATTATTATTATTAATAACACTTTTTTAAACACTTATTATAACACTTTTTTCATGCTAAACGATGCATTTAGTAAAAATATAAACTTGACATAAAATATATTTCTCTTTTAATACAGTATATTTGATGTCAGTGAGAAGTTCACTAACTAGTGATAGACTAATTATAGGAATGATTTGTCACCAAATATTTATTCATGTTAAGGTTGCTAGCATTGGATGATATAATCGAAATGAGACATGTTTGATTTATAAATAACATTTACTTATTTAATTTTATTTGAAATTATATTTTAAATCATTTTAATTTGATATTAATGTATTATTGTAGTTTTAGGTCACCAGGATATCCAATGTTAATTTTTTTTATTCTTTTAAGTATCAGTGCTCAAGTATGCTGCATTTATTTGACCAACAATCTAACATTATTTCTCTTTTAATATACTTTGAGCCTGAAAATATACTTTTTCAACTTGACATAAAATATATTTCTCTTTTAATACAGTATATTTGATCTCAGAGAGAAGTTCACTAACAAGTGATGAATAATTATGGAAACCCTAATTTGTCACTAAATACTTATTAATTTTAGAGTTGCTGGCACTGATAAAATAATTTTATTAACTGAAATGAGACGTGTTTACTTTTATGAAGAACAATTACTTATTTCATTTTGTTTAAAATTATACTTTTAATCATTATTTCACTTAGTTTTTATTTTATTTTGACAAAGCTAGCACATTTATGAATATAAACACCTTAACTTAAACACCTTAAACTTAACATTAGTCTATAAATTACCTAAATTATATATTAATTTAATAACTAAACTAATAAATAAATCTATTTTTATTACGAATCAAATTGTATGTTATTATTATTAATGTTAATACTATTATTGTTAGTGTTAAGTGAAATAAGTTGAACTACTACAAAACAACTAATGCTAAAACGCACAGAAATTAATATTCACCATATTAATCAGCAGTAATATTATTTAAATACGAGTAGGAAGTTGCTTATAGTTTATTACTCATTACACAAGAATAATAGTTGACAGAATGGTGGTGGTTGACAAATCAGAATCAGGTTGTTTGTTATGAGATCATCAGCCTTCCCTATAATCTCCTCTTTCCCGGTCACAATAACCAAAACAACCCTTCTGGGCTGGACTGCATCCCAAGGACACAGAGCTATATACACTAAATGGATTCCTGCTTTTATTACAATGAGTCCCAGAGTATCCATTAAGCGTCTATCATCACCATGCATTGTTCATAGCTCAGTGTGATTGATGTCCGCACTACACGGCCAAACGTATTACACAAGGCTCAAAACCACCAACACGCATCTCATGCTTTCCAGTAAGAAGGGGGTTGCAGGGAGGCAAATTTACACAAATGTCGGTTCTACGGTGAACGATTTGCATACTCGATCACCCTAGAGGGCAAAAGACACAAGTTTGCATTATGCTTCGTGTGGAAATGACTGACACAGATGGAATCAAAGCAAACAAAAACAGAAGTTCATTAAAGTCAGGCTGTTAAATAAGTGTTGTGGGTGTGATTAATGCCCAGCGTGGGTTGACAGATATGAAGCTAATAGCAGTGGTCACACATTCAAGAACAGATTTGCAACATGCAATGAAATTCACAAATCATTTTACCAACATAATGTGACAATTTGTTTAGAATGGCAAGAATGTTCAATCTGGAATTAAATAGATTGTGAAAAGCAGGTGTCTTACAGCTGAATATTATTTAAGTTAAGCTTTTAGAGGTGCTGTATGTAAGTTGTTGACTCTTCTAAAGCATGAAAATACCATAATATGTTTGTAGATATTTAAGAAACATGCTTAGTGAACATTCTTGTTTATCTGAAAAACAATGCTGAAGTCACATATTCTGCTTTGAAAATGTCTGTTTCTTGTCCGGATGTCTGTCTTTGTTTTGGTCATTTAACCCGCCCAATGCCAGTTTATCCAATTATATTTTAGCACCCCGAGTTGCCTTTGTGGAAAACTGTGTATTTCATTCATTCAGTGAGAACGTTTAACTGACTGAAATGCTACCTCCGGTGGACAGTAACAGCCTCCGAAATGAGACGCATATTCAGCTCTACATAAGGTGGTTATTATTAGCAAAAATAAATAAATATTCCGAACAGAAACATTGCAACCCAGTTACCTAAGAACACGCTACATGACGAGATATGCAGTGATAAGCAATTGAGCTGTTTGCACCAGAGGGAACATGACAGAAATTTAAATAAAGCCATTCAGAAGCACAGAATAGTGCACTCACTGCACTCCAATGGAATGGTAGCCTAATGTATTTAATCTAATAAGTACATATTAAATCTCTTTAACATTATTAAATGTACATGCTGAATCACTGATATGTGTTGGCTTGCCCTGAAGTTCAATTTCAAATGGTTTATTTTATTTTTAAGATCTGAGGCGAACTATCTGCTGCTGCTTTCAGTGCTGTGGCAGCTGCTGCTTCAGTACTATGGCAATAAATGTGCAATACTTAGTGCAATACCTAGTTCAACAACTGGGTGTCAAACTTACATACTGCACCTTTAAGTTTCAGCCCAAAAACAAGAAATTAGACAAAACTGTCAGTTTGGTTCCTATCAAGGTTCTGTGGTCACTGTTTTCTGGTTTACATTTGGTAAAAAAAATCCCTTCTGTAACACTTAAATGCCATGTAGAAATAACACCCATCAGCATAAAATGTATAGCCTTATAATCTACTGTTTACAGTACAAAAAAAGAAAAAGAAGTTGGGTGCGTAGGTCACGTGACCATGACAAAATGGCGGATGTAGTCTGTCTGAATTCCATTCATACTTCTCACATTCATACTGTATAGAACGTACTTATCTAACGACCGAGCAGTACGTTTAAATTCAAATGGAGAACCTACTGAGTAGTAGGCGGTTTCAGACGCAGCCATTGACTTTGGGACGAGGGAACCGGAACTGCTAAAATGCTAACTCGCTTCTGGGTTTTTTCATACAAATTGACATCATAGTTCCTCCACTCTATTAGCAGCTAATGCAGTTTTTTTTTATTGGACCGTCCCTTTAATATGATGCCATCAATGTACCGTGCCACTGCTACCATGCTTTGTCAAAGTTGTAAGATATTTTCAAAGTACAAGTACTTCCCATTGCTACATAGGACACTTTGATTCATGTAAATGTTTTTTACAAATGGCCAGCCGAATGTAGTCAACCAGTTGTGCATGTCATCAATAAGTCCAGTGTGTTTTGAATGGATTTTTACCTAAAAAAAAGTTCTCAAGGTCATGTGTTTTAAGATTAAACTTAGTCTTTTGTTGTTGATGCAATTTCTAAATCGCCTTACAGCACGATTTTCCCACAGTACGGTATTTGAACCAATCACAATGCAGCGTGCCTAAACATACAGTATGACTGAGGTTAATGACAAATAGGAATGATGACAAATAGGAATGATGCATAAACAGGGATGATGAGTTCAGCACAGGTGGACTTGGTGCCAAAAAAGCCAACATCTGTGGGATAAAGTTACTTTGGATACAGGAAGGCTGATGTATGACAGAAACAGGTAATTTATAAGTCAGTCATATATTGCGTCTAAAAGTACGTGGAAACATGCGTTGCGGTCACTCCATTGTCGTTGCTCGGTGACCATCAACCCTCATCTCAGTTTTCTCAATCATTGCTGTAGTTCCGATACAAGTTTTATGCATGGAGAGAATCAAAAAGTTTGTTTGAGGTAACCGAAATGTGTATCTTCCATACAAAGTATGAAGCTGATCGGTCAGTTCTTGTTATGTGACTCGCGGTAGGGCATTCTGCAAAGTTACATTTAAAGTTTGTCTGAGAGATGTTTTCAGCTGGGTGCACCTGGCATATGCGTGTGTGCCACTCTCAGTTAGTGCACGCAATCCACGAGCCTCCATTGAAAAAATGGACTTGTGCGCGCAAAAGACGTGATACAGTATGTGAATGGCCTATTTCACGGCAGCGTCACAAAGAGGTCTATGCACGACAAAACAAATCTGTGAACACATGCAACTACTTCTGATATTGGGTCAAGCAGAACATCAGAGCCTTACTTAAATTTGATGGCTCACGCACTCACACATATACACACGCATTTGTCTGCACAGGTCTGTTCAAGAGACAATTTGTTGCAGCTTTACAAAGGTGATTTTTATTTGATTTTATGTGCGCTTTAGAGACGTGTTACAGGTCTTTGATAAAGATCGAATAGTTTTCCATTGAAATAGGTTTCAGATTCACATTGTAAAGACAGATTTATTCTGTCTGTGACAAAATGGGGATTAAAATCGTGATAGGTTTCTATTGCCCTTATCACACAGCCCTACATTCAAAAAATAGTCTTTCAATCACAAAATAGATTAGTACCTATCAATATATTACAAGTATAAAAAAAAAATTATGTCCAAATCCAGCACTGAGAGAAGAGATTGGAGCGTCACGTTTGCCTCCACCCAATCAGAGCTGCCCTTATTCCTTTGACAAAACAGATTTGAGCATACTAAGTGCTACTGAAAAGCAGGGCCCCATATGGCCTTATATCATGTTCAGTGGTGTCTTTACCCACTGACCCCAAGTCCCTCAGGGCCCATGGGTTAATGAAAGGGGTAGATCAGTGGTCCCTGGGGGCCTGTCTATCTGTCTGTCTGTCTGTCCGCCTCAGTCCTATTTTCCACTCCCCAGCCATATGCCTTGGAGACCGAGGCACAAAGATGACACATGGGCTTAAACATGAGCTCTCCTCATCTCTGCCACCAACTGTCTCAGGGGGCACCGCGGGTCTAACCAATATACCGAAATACATACACACAACACCAACACACACAGAGACACATGTGACACCTGGAGGGCAATTAGACCACATGTCGCCCCGAGTGTTTACCTAAAATACACAGCGGCCCCTGCTGCCTCCCATGATGCACCTCTCCCTATGCAATTACGAAAAAACACAAAGTAGAAGAGAAACACTTTTAAAAAACACCCCAAAAAGCATGGTTTTGTTTGTTTGTCAACATTCCTAATGTGGCGGCAGACGCTGTTTTTCCACCTTCGCTCGTAGCTAAATTTTCAACTGGAAGCTTGAAAGAAGAAACGTGTTTTGCGAGATGTTATGAAAACTAATGGGGCAGATTCAAATAAGGCGTCTTTGTGATGCAGCCCACTTGGTTTGCTCATTTGCAAGGCAAAATCCCAGCTTTAAATTCTTTACAAAGACAAAAAAAAAGAGAAAAGAAAGGCCCCCGGGCTAGTGCAGCAACATCTGGCGCTAAACAAACGTCTCGGCGTTCATTTGTAATGTACACGGCTCGCTACAAGAGTGAGCTGTTCGAATGGCTGCGGTGTAAATTGGCTCCATCAAGACAATAACATCACACCTGCTGAGACACTGGCTGTTCAAAGCAGCATTAATCCCAGTATGGCAGGTAAAAATCCATTCAAAACACACTGGACTTATTGATGACATGCACAACTGGTTGACTGCATTCGGCTGGCCATTTGTAAAAAACATTTACATGAATCAAAGTGTCCTATGTAGTACTGGAAAGTACTTGTACTTTGAAAATATCTTACAACTTTGACAAAGCATGGTAGCAGTGGCACGGTACATTGATGGCATCATATTAAAGGGACGGTCCACTAAAAAAAAACTGCATTAGCTGCTAATAGAGTGGAGGAACTATGATGTCAATTTGTATGAAAAAACCCAGAAGTGAGTTAGCATTTTAGCAGTTCCGGTTCCTTCGTCCCAAAGTCAATGGCTGCATCCGAAACCGCCTACTACTCAGTAGGTTCTGCATTTGAATTTAAACGTACTGCTCGGCCGTTAGATAAGTACGTTCTATACAGTATGAATGTGAGAAGTATGAATGGAATTCAGACAGACTACATCTGCCATTTTGTCATGGATGCGCACTTCAGAATCTCACCGGAAGTAGTAAGTCATGCGGGTTCTTCTCGCATACTGATTTTCGAATTCTATGAATTCGTACATACTACTCAGCTTGCATACTGTTTTTGGTGTACTGTACAGTATGGAAGTATGCGGTTTCGGACTCAGCCAATGGGTTTTTTCAATGGGATTTCAGTTAAATCCCTTAAATAAGGTTTGTGGCTGACACAAACTCAAAATACCTTCCCATTGCATCACACTCTTGATTTTTTAAAATCGGTTATACTTCTTTGAAAAGACGGTTGCTATCAAGCTGCTAAACGGGACTACAGGCGGTGTCTGAGACATTATACGTCATCGAGCTGAACTGAACTGCTTGTGTTGGGCATGTGGATTTGTCTGTTATTTAATTATTTTCATGAATAGTATTTTATTGTTTATGGTATTTTTCTAATTGTGAACTCATATTGTGTGTAGATATTGCCTTCACTTGCAGAGACTGTCAAGACAGATTTTAATTTATTTTAATTAAACGATATTATGGGGATACTGCTACCAGTGCAGCCCGTCTCTTTCCTGCTCTCAGTAATACAACGTGTGAATGACTGTGTAAAAACACATACATGTTAACTTTTATTTTAACGTGATCAAGGGATTTTTCATTGTATTTTTCTTTATCTGAACACATTTACTCTGTCACAATACACCCCTCCTTAAAATGTACAGCATATAATGACTATTAATAAAAAGAAATAAAAAAGAATATTGAATGTGGTTCTGTGTCCATGATGGAACTTGGCTCACATTAGGGCTCACAAGTCACTGGTATTGTAATTTTGGGGGTTGCGGGCAGAAAAGTTGGTCTACAGAACAAACCACTGTAATACAATGACTTGCCTAATTACCCTAACTTGCCTAGTTAATCTAATTAGCCTAGTTAAGCCTTTAAATGTCACTTTAAGCTGAATACTAGTATCTTGAAAAATAGCTAGTAAAATGTTATGTACTGTCATCATGGCAAAGATAAAAGAAATCAGTTATTAAAAATTATTAGTTATTAAAACTGTTTAGAAATGTATTGAAAAAAAACTTCTTTCTGTTAAGCAGCAATTGGGGAAAATATACAAGGGGGATAATAATTCACGAGGGCTACAAACTTCAACTGTACGTAAATATCATAATATCATTAAAGCCAGCCTGTTGAGCATGGAGGAAGACAAAAAAAAAGTGTTATACTGTCCAACTGCTATTTTTATTAAAAGTGTACAACCTGTTATCGCCTCTCGCAAAGATATTTTCTGAGTGTGACATTCACACCACACAATGACAGCTGATTAAAACCTACGATTTTAATCGGGACACTCGAGATGCCACATATCTGTTTAATTAAATCAGACACAGTTATCACTTAAGGAACGGCTATAGGGGTGCTAATTCTTGCACTGTTAAACAAAAACTAAAATATTTCTGATCCAAATAGGCTCACTTTCATTTCATGAACTTTCACGAATCTCATTTCATGAATCTTAAGCTATAGCAACTCATATATATTTTACTCTCTATTAAAATGACTACACTATTAGCTTGACTTGATTTTCAACCATATACATTATAATGCCTGAGAAAAAAAAACATAATAGTAATTTAAGTATTACTAGTTAATATTAGTATTAACATTAGTATTAGTTTTAAGTATGAATAATTATTACAAATTAATATTACCCTTTAAAACATAATTTTTAGGGACCAAGCCTTGCAGTTTGTTTTGTAAATGACTGTGTCAAGAACTGCATGCATACTCTCTTGTGTAAAGTACAGCAGATGTGGAAGCACGTAGCCATATTATCTTAAGTGTGTAATTTCAGTTGCTTTCACCACATCACACACATTGTTTTTGTTTAGTTTTTTGTCTTCTATATAGTAGAAATATGTGATTTTGGACACCGCTATACTGTATTTTATCTGCTATATACTGTAGTAGAGATGTGTGTGTGTGTGTGTGTGTGTGTGTGTGATTTCAGATGCAGGCACTGTCTCTTTCTACATTTCACACTCGTATTGTTTTATTTCACCTACTATATTGTATGCAGTTTTAGGTGTAGCCACTGTATCATTGCACTCATCAAACGCATACTGTTTTTCACATACTATATATAATATCAAAGAGATGTGAGACATCAATGCAAAAAAATGTCGTCATATCACATGCATACTGTTTACCACCTAATACATACAGTAGTAGGGAAGTATGTGATTTTGGAAGCAGCTAGTGTCTCTTTCCGCACAACATACACATACTTTTTTGCCAACGATATAGGAAGGGGAGTACACAACACCTCGTTCTTTCTATATAGCAGCGAGTATGCAATTTTAGGCACAACCAGTGCATTCTTTTGGCACAAAATGCATACTGTTCTTTGGCAGATAGTAGCAAAGAATGGGAATTCAGACACAGTCATGGTTTCTTTCTGCATATCACACAAGTATGGCACGTGTGTTTTTATTATTAGTCTTTATGACTTATTACCAACAACATGATATTAATAATAATAATAATAATAATAATAATAATAACAATAATAATAATAATAATTTTACCAAAACAACAATAACAACAATAATAATAATAATAATAATTATTATTATTATTTGTATTATTATTATTATTATTATTATTATTGTTATTATTAGTAGTATTCATTCATTAATTCATTTTCTTTTCGGCTTAGTCCTTTTATTAATCCGGGGTCGCCACAGCAGAATGAACCGCCAACTTATCCGGCATTTGTTTTACGCAGCGGATGCCCTTCCAGCCACAACCCATCTCTGGGAAACACATTCATACATTCTCATTCACACACATACACTATGGACAATTTAGCTTACCCAATTCACCTGTACCGCATGTCTTTGGACTGTGGGGGAAACCGGAGCACCCGGAGGAAACCCACGCAACCACGGGGAGAACATGCAAACTCCACACAGAAATGCCAACTGGCCCAACCGGGACCTGCCCCAACCGGGGATCGAACCAGCGACCTTCTTGCTGTGAGGCGAACGTGCTACTCACGCGCCACCGTGGCGCCCTATTAGTAGTATTAGTTTTGTATTAATAATTTTAATATTAATATTAATATTATTTGTTTTTGTATTATTATTTCTATTAAGATTATTATTATTATTACTATTTTTATTTTATTTTTTTGTATTATTATTTTTTGTATTATTATTATATTGTTATTTTTGTTATTATATTGTTATTGTTATTATTATTTTATTATCGTTATTATTATTAATTATATTATGATTATGATGATTATTATTATCATTATTACTACTATTAATATCATTATGATGATGATGATGATGATGATTGATGTTATTATTTTGATTATGGTTATTAATATTGTTATTATTAGTAGTAGTAATATTGGTATTAATAACAACACCATCACCACCACCATCAAAATAGTATTATCAGTATATAAATTGTATCATTATAAAACTTCCAGGCTTCCATATTTTGACAACACCTCCAATGCAAACAAAAATATGCAGTTTTGCATATCAACACTGTCAACTGTCTACACACAACAACAACAAAAACAGGAGGTATGTATGTGGAACTGCAGCAGACTGACTGATAACATGTGTACATGTTTAGTAACACACAATAACCTGTCTGATTTTGTAAGATGCTGCTTCAAAATAAATTCTAGCCTTGACGTGCGTGTGCATACGTGTCCAAAAGATGACAAGCATCCAGCCTGGCATGAATAAAAACTCTTGGCCATCTTTCCAGGGTTTGGTCTTTTTTTTGATCCAGGATTGAATCAGCAGGGTCTGATGGACATGAACAGAGCAGGTGAAGCAGCCTGTGATGATGTCAAAAACAGAGGCAGCATGTAAGAATGTAATCTGGAGGAGGGGGAAAAAAAAAAAAAAAAAGATGACAGCATCCAACATTGCATGCTGGGATACGCTACATATGTGGTAACATGACCCGGATTTGAAGCTGCATAATCTGTCAAAACACTGACACATGGCATGCTATTTCTGCACATGGACACACACTATGAACACATACACACACATAGACCACATAAAACACTCTGTCTACGTGAATGCACAGCTGTTCACACACACACAGAACTTTACAATGATTACTATTCTTCAGTATATACTTAAGTATTTCTTCCAAATAAATAAATTAATTTTTTTTTAAATTTACTAACTTGGTTTAACTTACAGTTTTTAGAGATGTGTATGTTTCCAAACAAATTTATAAAAATAGTAATATTGATAATAAAAATAATATCACAAAATAATAAAAATAAACATAATACTAATAAAACAACAAAAAAACTAATCAAATTAAAATAAAGTTGATGTAAGACAAGCAAAAACATAATAATCAACTATAAAAAAAGAACACAACAAACAAAACAATAGTCCCATGGTAACACAAACAAACAAACAGACAGACAGACAGACAGACAGACAGACAGACAGACAGACAGACAGACAAACAAAAATAAAAAAAAATAAAAATAAAAAATATATTAAAAAAATATTTTAAAAAATGATAAATAAATAAATAAATAAAATAAAATAAAATAAAATTAATTTAAATTAAATAAAATTAAATAAAACCTTAGTCATATCATACAATGGTAATATATACCATTAGGTAAAACAATACCATGGTAGTAAGTGATAAAGTATAGTATATTAAGGTACAGCCTTTATTAAAATGTATATTAATATACAGTACAAATGTGATGTCCTTCTAATTATCACTAAAAATCATTTGACTTCACTTTCTGACTACTTTATAAACCACAAACTATTTATTTTGTTTACTTAAAGTCATTAAGATTATGTAACCATATAGTTTACCATGGTAAATTTTGTGTGTTTACAAAATGAAAAAAAAAGGGTAATCATTGTTTGTGTAAACAGCAGCTGCATGAGAGTTTGAAGAGTAAAGCTGACAGCAGGACATTAGTAGGGCTAATAGCCAACAGAAGCTCCAGGATGCCAGAACAGGGTGACTTTACAAAAGCTGCGCTGTTTTCTGTGTGTGTGCCACGATCTTGACCTTGAGTCACCATATTCTCTAAGCAGCTCCAGTGTAGTCCCCTCATTCTCTCAAAGTCATAAAGTCAGTTACCAGTACAGAAAGAAAAAAAAACCCTCTGATGTGAGTCTGGAGATTCTCAACACCTCATTTATTGCCTCAGAGGAACGGGCGACCGCAGCGGGGCCTGTTTCTCTTTCCCTGGGCTCATTTATAATAAAGACAAAGGGAACGGGGTCAGCAGGGGCTTCTGATCAGTCTGACTTTAAAGAATAACAGATGTAAAACAAACACAGTTGTGGAGGTTAAGTGACCCTGTTACTGAGGCCAGACCACACACTTGCTTCTCTGCCTCAGTGAAGTTTGATCTGTCTTCAGGACTATTTTGGGACTCTGCACTCCCTAAAATGAAAACAAGCTAAAACAAATGAGAATAAGAAGTTTTCTTTAAAGACGCACAATTCGACTGGCCTGAAATTATCTGTTTTTTGCTCTAAACACGAAACCAAACAAAACAAAACAAAATTAATAAATAAACAAATAAATAAATAAAAATAAATAAATAAAATAAAATAAAATAAAAATAAATAAAAATAAATAAAATAAATAAAATAAAATAAAATAAAATAAAATAAAATAAAATAAAATAAATCGACTGGCCTGAAATCATCTGGTTTTTGCTCTAAACACGTGATTGGCAACAGGCCATTTATCTGTTTTAATTTGGTCAATTTCTGCACATTAACAAATAACAGGGGCCAGAGTTCATTCATTCATTTATTTTCCAACGGCTTAGTCCCTGATTTATCAGGGGTCGCCACAACAGAATGAACCACCAACAACCCTGGCACATGTTTTACGTAGAAGATGCCCTTCCAGCTGCAACTCAGTAGAGGGAAACATTCATTCACTTCAATATTATTATCAAATTATTATCATTTTATTAAAAAATGTAAAGTAAGTTTGTAAGATTAAATGACACTGATTAATAAGAAACACAAGCCAATACAGAAATAAGGACATTTTATAGACAGCAAAATATTACTGACAGTGAACGAGTCAAGGGGAGTCATTTTACCAACGCTGCAATGACAGCACAGTAGCGTTATCGCAAGCAGCAAGACCAAGTATACTACAAAGGAACGTGCTGTCAGTGTACTATTTGAATGGAATAATAATATGCTCTACAGAGCAAAATATTGAACTATTATGACCTTTGATCGCAGCACAAATGCAAGCTAGTTGATGGTGAGCTCTGCAGCTCTTGCGCTTTGGTCAGTGTGGCAACAACCTTTCTAAGCGCAACACAAGCCATCAAAATGAATGGCTTATATAGTTCTTATTTTGATCGTTTTCTTTAAGCGAAAACTGAAAATGCCATTCTCAGCTAATAATTTTTGATGCCTGAAAATTTGATGCGATATAAATAGGTTATGTATTTTGGCAGCTTTTATTATTAGCAGCTTTCATGTTTAAACAATGGCTTGTAGTTTTGTTTCATAATTTGGAACAATTTGCAAGATGTTGATTTCATCACTCAAAATGCCCATCTAAAACAAACAGATATTTTAATTTACGATACATGAGCTTCATTCAATACAATTGTGTATCTGAATATTCCACTTATGTGTAGATTGTTTGGATTGAAAAACACACTGGAAGACAGAGCAACCCATACTGTTCCTGATGCATGAAATACTGGAAGAAAATGATAGAAATATTATTGTGAGGGGTTTAATAAGGCATGTATAAATAGAACCTACATTCTTCATAAAAAACATAGATGGTATTTACTTTTGAATTTATATAAAACATTAATATAATCCATATTTTATACCAACGCAGTTGCTCTGTGTACAGCAATAACCAAGCAAGTGCTGTTATTCCTGCTGTACTATAAGCACCACCTGATGCATTTTTGTCAGCCTGTCTGCTGAGTTATAATTTCACCAAGCTAAAGTCAGTGGTGAAAGGCAGTGGTTACCTAATTTAATTTTAATTCAGTGTAGATAGTTGAGCTTGTGATGAAGCCAATATTGGTTCACATACACATACCAATATACTGTTCATGCACTCATGTTATCATTTTAGCTGGGTTCTAGCTTGAAGAAAATCAATAAAAATTAGTTGGAAATCTGTATTGCCCAATGAAATCAAGATCTCGACTTTTCTCTCGTGTTTTTTGTGTCTGACCGCAAACATCTGCTGGTTTGTGCAAATTCAAGTCAGCATGAGGAAACTTGCTTTGACACAGGCCTGTTTAGCATCGGTCTGATCTAGCTGCCCTGCTATGATTTATCAAAACAACTCTGTGCTTCCCGCTCCTTAATCTTTGTTTACTGCTGCGGAAGCGCGTTATCTTGACTGATCCCGGGTTCATTTCCATAACTACTAATCATATCTGTAACTCTGATATGCCTTGTAAGGAGTTTGGATAAGCTGCGCTATCTTGTCTGGACACTGATGGGGATTAAAGAAAAGCTATGGGATGCTAAGCTAACTTCTAATGCTAACACAAATATAGGATTTACATTACAGAAGAACAACAAGTTTCGCAACCACAGCACAATAAAATCTTCTCAACTTTGTATATGCCTTTAATGTATCCTTAAAAATACATTTCTGTAAGTCTGTCTATCAATCTATAAATTCCAGTAGCATTATAAGCATCAAAACATGCCTTGCAAGGAGTTTGGATAAACTGGGCTATCTTATCTAGTCGCTAAAGGGGATTAAAGAAAAGCTATGGGGAGCTAAGCTAATTTTTAATGCTAACACAAATTTAAGATTTACCTTACAAAAAAAAACAAGTTTTGCTAGTCTTAGTACAATAAAACCTTCTCAACTTTGTATATGTCTTTTATGAATCCTTAAAAATACATTCTGCATGTCTGTCTATCAATCTATAAACACCAGCATCAGGGTAAATATCAGAAAGTTCCTTGTAAGGAGTTTGGATAAACTTGACTATCTTGTCTGGACACTGAAGGGAATTAAAGAAAAGCTATGGGATGCTAAGCAAACGTCTAATGCTAACACAAATATAAGATTTACCTTGAAAAAAGGTTTGCTAGTTATGGTAAAATAAAACTTTTTTCAACTTTGTATATGTCTATAATTAATCCTTAAAAACACATTTATATCTGTCTGTCTACAAATTCCAGTATTATGGTAAACATTAAAACATGCCTTGCAAGGAGTTTGGACAAACTTTGCTATCTTATCTGGATGCTGAAGTGGAATAAAGAAAAGCTATGGGATGCTAAGCTAACTTCTAATGTTTACACAAATTTAAGATTAACCTTACAAAAAATAAGTTTTGCTAGTCATAGTACAACAAAACCTTCTCAACTTTGTATATGTCTATAATGAATCCTTAAAAATACATTTCTGGCTGTCTGTCTGTCTGTCTGTCAAACTATAAATCTCAGTATCATGGTAAACATCAATTTACCATCTTAATGATACCAACTATCATTATATGCTCTGATTACTGTAATGACATAGTATGTTTTGCATATTTGCGTAGGAATGGTATCTTTGATTAAATTGTTTTGGGTGTTACTTTTTTCTCACAATAAAAGCAACAGCAATTTTGCCAAAAATATTTAGTCCGTTATGACTACGGGGGAAAAAGGAGAAAATTACAAATTGCTTTAACCATTACATGACTCCACTTCAGCTTTTATTCTAATCTCAAGCTTTCAAAATTTCAGGCTTCAAAACGTTCCACATAAATATGGGGCGCATTTCAATAACGGCATTGAATTTCAGTGCGAGCGTTCAAATAGGAAAGTCAATAGTGGTCGAGGCACACTGTGAGAAAATGAAAGGCCGCCACTCTTTCTGCAGCTGCTTTCTGGAATAGCGTTGAACAGCTTGAGCTGTTTGGTGAAATTCAAGATATGCTTGTGAATAAATATCCTGAATGCACGCCAGCCGGCCAGAGCAAACCCATGCTGACAAGCATGTTCATGCCTTCCCCATTCTTTCCCTCATTGTCTCTGACAATGTCTATAATTTGTAGGTTTGAGGATAATGTTAAAGCCGCAACACAGCGTTTCGTACTGTATAACCCATGCAGTCATGTAAACCATGTATATAGCCAGAAGAAACTGAAGAAAAGATGTGGGACGGCTTTTGTTTGATCCGAACATGAATCATAGATGTTACAAAGCTCTACTTCACTTTGATGGAGTCTGCTGATCAAAATCAAGATGGTGTGTTAAGTCCATTTTCAAGGCTTCAGTGTAAAAATAAGGGGAATAAAAAAACAAACTGAAAAGACATAATGTTTAATTCATTCATTTCGCTTTAGCTTAGTCCCTGATTTATCAGGGGTCGCCACAGCAGAATGAATCACCATCTACTCTGGCATATGTTTTATGCAGCAAATGCCTTTCCAGCCATAACATAACGTACCATTAAAAATCAAATAAAATCTAAGGGCCCTATTATACACCCAGCGCAATAAGGCACAAGACACCTATGGCACGATTTGTTGCTATTTTCAGACCAGTGCAACAGTAATTTTCACATTTTGCACCACGTTGTATAAATAGCAAATCCATTTCCGCCACTTTGTGAACTCATAGGTGTGCTGGCCTGAAAAGGCACATGTTGACGCATTGCTATTCTGAGGAACTAAAATAGACGCACCATTGACCAAGTGGAAAAGCCAGCACAGATTGTGTTAGTTACTGTATGCACCTATGCAGGTCTAAAACGCAAACATATTGCTTAATATTTACAGAATGTACAGAATGTACAGAATATACAGTAACTAACACAATCTGTGCTGGCTTTTCCACTTGGTCAATG